>JBBDGP010002960.1:1785000-2052148 GCA_037952835.1 Lithobates septentrionalis | reverse complement strand
GTGTGATGGCGATGAGCTGCATTGGAAAGAAACATTTTTTTCATGTGTTGAGGCCAAAATGAACAGGGCTGCCGTACCACAGCACACCCCAACACTTGGAAACACGTACACGGCATGGTGTGAATGGGCCCCGCATGATACTTGTTTTGTGTATAATGCAACTGAATGATCTGTACAATTCACAATATTAAATAGCAACCCGTTCTAATTTATTTACTGTCATCACACTAGATTGAAGGTTCTGATTGGTCGTTATTCACACCTTGTTACTGTATCTTATAGAATACATAGAATAGTATAATGTCCTTTTCCTTCCCATACACAGCCTCCTCCGATCAGGCAAAGTGCAGTAACATCTTACCACCAATCAGGGCTCATCTTTCACTGATCCAACTGCATTATCCTGGAATCTGATTGGTTGTTAGCATTTCACTCTGCCTTGATTTAAATAAAGTCCCTTATTAAGTAAGAGCAATCTGCAACATTCAGCAACTGATTGTAACGAACGTTCAATGCTCCAAGTAAAGTGATCGGGGGGGGGGGGGGTCAGGATGGCTCGGGGTTCCTGAACTCTGTCCGCCATCATTGCTCCCGTCTTATTAAATAAACCCGATGGAACGGAATGTCCATACTAATTGCCTGCATTGATATCACGAACCAGAAACACAGATAGGGCAACAATAGGATGAACACAGGAGAATGCTGCTATTGAGCGATGAGATTTATTGAACGGAGGAAATTTGGTGCAGAGAGGATTGCCAGGGTCTACTTTTTACTATGTGCCAGTGATTGATGATGTGTATTGAAGGCTGTCTCCTCTCCCCCTAAACAATCCCCATTAATAATCAGCAGTCAGGGATTACTTGTACAGGAGGGGATGCTGCTGTGTGCATGCCGCTCACTGGCTGGACACCTATTATCTGCTCGCCGCAGCAAAATCACCCCGGCTATAGGCTGTGCTCCTACCACCTGAGCAGGAACATGCCATTGCCCGGGCTTCTCTGTGAAGGGGGCTCTTGGTTTTTAGGTTTGCCTTTAATTGATTTCCTACCTAGATTTATACAGGAGAACTGCAGAGCGATTATCTATCTGCAGTGGAATGGAAGTGTATGGCATGCAGAGAGAGAACCTTGTTCAATGTGTGTGTATGGGTAAAAATATATATATATGTATGTGTGTGTGTATATGTATATGTATGTATATATATATATATATATATATATATATATATATATATATATATATATATATATATATATATATATATATATATATATATATATATATATGTGTGTCGGCAGCAGGATCGTACTGACTGTTGTGCGATATGTATGATGCCATGGGAGTGATTTACTAAAACTGGTGCACACAGAATCTGGTGCAGCTCTGCATAGTAACCAATCAGCTTCCAGGTTTTTCTGTTAAAGCTTAATTGAACAACCTGAAGTTAGAAGCTGATTGGTTACTATGCACAGTTTTACCAGATTCCGTGTGCACCAGTTTTAGTAAATCTCCCACATTGTGTTTGGTAAGTATATGCCAGATAGAAGCTCACCTATAATTGCTGCAAGGCACACCGTTTTACTACTTCTCAGTCCTTTAGATTGTAAGCTTTGTATTCCAGGGCCCTCTCATCCTCCTCCTTGTATCAGTCTAGGTTGCGTTCTATTTATCCTTGTATGTTGTGGTTTCCTTATTGAAAACGCTCCATAGCATTATATAGAGCAGTGATGGAGAACCTTGGCACCCCTGGTGTTTTGGAACTACATTTCCCATGATGCTCATGAACTTTGCAGTGTAGGTGAGCATCATGGGAAATGTAGTTCCAAAACATCTGGAGTGCCAAGGTTCGCCATCACTGATATAGAGTAATAATATATACAACATAATTACTAATTTCAAATTCATTATATATATATATATATATATATATATATATATATATATATATATATATATATATATATATATATATATATATATATATATATATATATATATAGAATATATGAGATATGTGTATAGATATATATTATATACTGTATAAATAAACATACAAGAAGTAGAAGAACTTGGGGACATGGCCAAAGGATGTGTGCCTACATGATTCTGTAGGTCTGATCTGTGTTCTGATTGGTGCATGCCTGTGGTCTGTATATACAGTGTATGTATTTCAGTTTATGTAGAAGTAGCTCTATTGAAATAATATATTTTTTGTGTTTTCAGCTGTAAAATATTAAGCTTAGTTGCAGTTTACAAAGAGTCTATTTGTTTTTTTTCTGTACAGTGCAAATTATTCTGGGTATTCTATATAGTGCCGTCGGTTTACACAGCGCTTCACATACTGCCCAGGATCCTCATACCTCCTAATACTTTATCATGTCTACACATCTTTTCTTATATGAAGTACGGTTGTTCTTGCTCTTTCCATTTTGGTTGTTGCATAATCTGGATGGTGTGCAGAGGAATGTATATCACTATATTAGGGTCAGTACTCTAGCTTATAGTGCAGTTATTTCTTTTACAGAAAAGGCACAAAAATTTGGGTTTAATACTCAAAATCACACTTGTGCTGTTTTTTTACTTATTGAGCAAGATCTATTCCACGTCTGACATTTTTTTTTTTTCTTTCTAAATGTGAATCGTGCTTTTATAGTACATGTTCCACCAGGGTGTCATAATATGGAAATGGGTATCCAGTAAGGATGGGAGGTGCGATGTACCAGAAAAGGCAATGCACAAAGGACACGTAAAGAAGACTATGTTGCATTAAAGCAGCAAGAAATACAGCCCCATTTAACAGGCCTGTGTCAGAGTAACGCTAATGTGCAGAAACCAAATACAACCAATCAGATTGCTCTTTACATTAGTTTAGGACAGTCAGAACAATAAAAGGTGATTGCTGATTGACATGGCTTACTGCCTTTTACCTTATTTAAATCAGTTGTAAACAATATATACTGCCTTTTACCTTATTTAAATCAGTTGTAAAAATATATCTTTTTTAAATAATAAACATGTTATACTGACCTGCTCTATGCAATGGTATTGCACAGAGCGGCTCTGATCCTCCTCTTTTGGGGTCCCCTGACAGTGCTCTAGGCTTCTCCCCTTCTCAGTGCGCCATCATAAAAAGCCGCTCCTTGCGGGGGCATACGCTCCTGAGCCAGGCTGTGTGAGTCCAGTGAGACCCACAGTGCCGCTCGGCCCCGCTCCCACCCTACAGTATTTGATTGACAGCAGCAGGAGCCAATGGCTCTCACTGCTGCTTCATATCCTGTTAGGAGAGAGAGGATGGGCATAGCGCTGGATTGAAATAGGACTGGATTGAAAATGGGGGGGAAGAGGCGATACAACAGGTGAGACTTTTTTTTACCTTAATGCAGGGAATACATTAAGGTAAAAAATGCTCTGCTGTTACAATCACTTTAATAATCCTGATAGGCTCTCATTGCAGGAAAAGTCACTTTTAATTTTGAACAGTTTTTCAGCCAGTTATAAATGACAGTGCTGGTATCTAAAATATATTATTTTTCTGGCCAATGTGACCTTAGGCATTACTGGACCCCGAAATATATGCTTCTTTGGCTTTATCTTGAGAAATGATGCTCCCATTCTGTATGGTGGCAATTATTCATGTAGGACTTTTAACTAGGGTTCCTCTAGAGGTTTCTAGGGGTTCTTTGAGCAATGAGCAATTTCTGCCTCTCAGTGACACTGTTGATCATTTTAGCTATCTGTAATGCCCCGTACACACGGTCGGATTTTCCGACGGAAAATGTGTGATAGGACCTTGTTGTCAGAAATTCTGACCGTGTGTGGGCTCCATCACACATTTTCCATCGGATTTTCCGACCCACAAAGTTTGAGAGCAGGATATAAAATTTTCCGACAACAAAATCCATTGTCGGAAATTCCGATCGTGTGTACACAAATCCGATGGACAAAGTGCCACGCATGCTCAGAATAAATAAAAGGATGAAAGCTATTGGCCACTGCCCCGTTTATAGTCCGGACGTACGTGTTTTACGTCACCGCGTTCAGAACGATCGGATTTTCCGACAACTTTGTGTGACCGTGTGTATGCAAGACAAATTTGAGCCAACATCCGTTGGAAAAAATCCTAGGATTTTGTTGTCGGAATGTCCGAACAAAGTCCGACCGTGTGTACGGGGCATAAGGGGGTAATTCTTCCCAATGACCACAAGTGTAAGGAGCATTCTTCCCACTGATCATCACACTTATGTCTCATGAGTTGTAGATATAGTAATTTTAGCAGGGGTTCCCTGAGACCAGAGAGTTATTTCAAGGTTTCCTCTGTGTTAAAATGTTTGAGAAAGGCTGATGTAGGTAGTCACAACTCCACCAAATGAAAGATACTAAATTGTTTTTCACCCCTGAAGTTAGCTAATCACCACTCCCGGACCCCATTGTGCATAGAATATTATAATATTTCAGCTGCTGTTAGAAAATGCGTCCAAATGCCATGTGTCCAATGGTTTGTGAACCATTATTCATCACACATATATGAGCTTGTTGGACATTGGACATCCTACTCCAGAGCCATGGCCATTAATATGGAGTTGCTCCCTTCCCCCCTTCCCCTTGTGGCTATAACTTTCAATGATCTAGGTAAGCTTTCCACAGGATTTTGGAATGTGTCTGGAAATTCAGCCAAATTTGAAAGGTTGGACATTGGTGTTGGACAACAAGACTTGGCACGCCACCAGCATTCAAATTCATCCCAAAGGTATTCAGTAAGGTTGAGGACTGGGCTCTGTGCAGGTCGCTCAAATTCCTCCACGCCAAACTCATCAAACAATGTCTTTATGGAGCTGGCTTTGTGCACAAGGGCACAATAATGCCGGAACAGAAAAGGGTCTTCCCCCAAATTGTTGCCGAACGGTTGGAAGCGCACCATTGTCTAAAATGTCTTTTATGCTGTAAAATTAACATTACCTCTCAGTGGAAACATCATAACTCCAAAATTTGGGAGTATGTCTGCACAGTTTGGCCATATATATACGTTTTATGGTCAGGTGTCTACAAACTCTTGGTCATGTTGTGTAAGCCAACATTGAGTCCACTAGTGATAGTAAGATCAATCGTCATGGAAGTGTACTGGTGGTGACATTGAAGGCCTAGCTGGAGAAAATGGTGCAGCGAATGGTAATGTCAGATGTAGCAGAGGCAGAAGCAACATAGACAGGTGATTTTGAAGGCATTACATATTATTGATGTCTTGTGAGTTCCATACAAAGACAATTCAGACAAGGTGGAACCATAACTATAAACCATGTGCATATGTGGAGCAGACATTATGAGTGTCACAGTGGAGCATCAATGAGCCTTCACAGGTTGACTTTTTGGAGTAAACGTCCAACACAAACTCATATGCTGTTTTCTACATTCATTAAAAGCAGGGGTCTCCAAACTTTCTAAACAAAGGCCCAGTTTACTGTCCTTTAGACTTTAGGGGGGCCGGACTGTGGTAAGTGAAAGTAGAAAATACCTTAGCATTGGTAGGAGGAGAATTATTCCCCCATCATTGGCATTAGTGGAAGAATAGTGCCCCATCATTGGTGTCATTGGGAGGAATAGTGCTCTATGGTTGGTGTCAGTGGCAGGAGTAGTGCCCCATGATTGGTTTCAGTGGGGGGAACAGTGCCCTATCATTGATGTCAGTGGGAAGGAATAGTGCCCCATCGTTGGAGCCATTAAGAGGAATAGTGGCCTATTGGTGTCAGTGGAAGGATTAGTGTTCCATTGGAGAAATTATACCCATGTGTTGGTGTCAGTAGATGTAATAGTGCTTGGTGTCAGTGGGAGAAAAAGTGCTTTGTATAAGAGAGAGAAAAAGTCCCCCCGAGGCCTGGATAAAGGCAAGCAAAGGCCCATGGACCACAGTTTGGAGACCACTGAGTTAAAGTAAACTTGTGAGAAAAGGACATGAGCTGTGCCTACTGGCCTCTTTCTGGAAAAGCCAGGTGCCTAGATTTCATGGGGATCCTATGGATTAGTTACTGACTCAGAACAAGCATAGAACAAGTGAAGTTATGCTGGCTATACACTAGTAGATTTTCAAACGAACATTCATACAAACATTCGTATGAAAATATTCAGTACATTCAATGACTTGACGAATGTCTTTCGAAAAGTACTTCAAAATTTTGTTTAGAATGCATAGACTTTCCCAAACAAAACCACGTTCACTGTGGAATTCACTTATTCTAGAAAAATTCTCTGTGGTTGAAAATGAACGCTGATTTGAACGCCACTTAACTATTTCAAAATGGAATGATTGCTTTTAGAATGCTTAAAATTTTACTAGTGTATGGCCATCTTTAGACCTTCATATTTTGCATGTTGTCCTTGTGCCTATGTGGGTTTCCTCCGGGTAATTTTGTTCACTCCATCACTCTAAAAAACATACTGGTAGGTTAAATGGCTCCTGTCTAATTTGGCTCTAGTACGGTATGTGTATGTATGAATGTGAGTTAGGGACCTTAGACTGTAAGCTCTTGAGGTCAGAGACTGATGTAAATGTACAATATATATACAGTATCTCACAAAAGTGAGTACACCCCTCACATTTTTGAAAATATTTTATTATATCTTTTCATGTGACAACACTGAAATAAATGACACTTTGCTACAATGTAAAGTAGTGAGTGTACAGCTTGTATAACAGTGTAAATTTGCTGTCCCCTCAAAATAACTCAACACACAGCCATTAATGTCTAAACTACTGGCAACAAAAGTGAGTACTCACTCACCTATAATAAATACATACAATTTGCATACTTGATCTAGGTCAGAAAGCATTGCAGCTTGAAGACCTGTATTAGACCGATGTCACACAGGTGATTTTTGCGCTAGCGGCAAAATCACTGGCGTTAAAGGCACTAAGAGACGGTCTGCCTCTATGGGCTTTCTCCCTCGCCAGCGGAATCGCACCCTTACTGGCCCTGAATGCTGCCAGATCTTGATAGCTAGCAATGGTAGTGATATCTTGCTGTCTCAGCTAGCGAGGGAGTGATTGCCTAGGGAGAGACAGGCAGCCTCTTAGCAATTCTGCCGCTGGCCTTTAGCGATCCTACTGCTGGCAATTTGTTCCTAGCAGCAGAACTGTCCATGTGACCACAACATTACATAGAGTCCACCAGCATTATCAGAAGGCAACGTCTTTAACATTTATGCATAACACTGATGCATATCATCCATTGTATTCAGTCGGCAAACAAGCATTGTTCTTTCGCTGCTATTTCAGGCAATCACCCTTGTTTGAAATATCAGTTGGTGTCCTGAGAATAGTTTATATATTTATTTCTCTATTTATATCATATTAACATTCCACAGTGCTTTACATAGAACTATTCTGATCAGTACCTACCCCAGAGGAACTTCCAGACGAATGTCATTGCCAGGTCATACTGACCTGTACCCGGAAGACAGCTAACCAGGCAGTTTGTACTGCGGGAGGAAAGTGGAACATTCGGAGGTAGCTGACTTGAAATCATAATACGAATGATCACCAATAATTATAAAAAATAATTTACAAATGACTTTTTTGAATGAATATGTACCGATCAGCCATAACTATGACCACTGGCTGGTTAAAGAGGAAGTAAAGCCTCTGAAAAAAAAAAAAAACATGCACCCTGCAAGACAAAGGCATAATGAGCTAGTATGCATAGCATACTAGCTCATTATGAATTACTTACCTGAGATCGAAGCCCCCGAAGCGACTCTCGTTCACGTCCTTCATCGGCGCCATGATACCCTGAGTGACTTCCGGGTATGGCTGCTTCGGCGCTGTGAGTGGCCGGAGCAGCGATGACGTCACTCCGGCGCATGCGCGCGGGAGCCGTCAGTGACGGCATGCTCGCCTTCACTAACGGCATGCTTAGTGCGCCTGCGTCGTTGTCTGCGGCGTGCATGCGCCATAGACATCGGTCCAAACTTTTTTGCAAATACCTCCTAAACCCTGTGGGTTAAGGAGATATTGCAAGCACCTACAGGTAAGCCTTAATCTAGGCTTTCCTGTAGGTGAAAGTTCTCCCAGAGGGTTTACAACCACTTTAAGTGAATAACATTGATTATCCCGTTGGGTGGGATATATTAGAAAATGAGTAAAGATGTTGTCCCTGAAGTTGGATGTGTTGAAAGCAGAAATATTGGCATCTCAGTTTGTTCTGTATGGGGCTGTGTAGCTGCAGAGCGGTCAGGGTGTCCATACTGACCCGTGTCCACAGCTAAAAGCACCTACAATGGTCACATGAACTTTAGAACTGGTGCACAGAGCAATGGAAAAAGATGGCCTGGCCTGATGAATCATGTTTTCTTTTGCATCATGCAAATGGCTCAGTGCATTTGCATCATTTACCTGGGGAAGAGATGGCACCGGGATGCAGTATGGGAAGTAGGCAAGCCGGTGGAGGCAGTGTGATGCTTTGGGCAATGTTCTGCTAGGAAACCTTGGTCCTGCCATTCATGTGGATGTTACTTGACACTTACCATCTACCTTAACTTTGTTGCTGATCAAGCACACCCCTTCATGGAAACTGTATTCCTTGATGACAGCAAGAAAATGTGCCCTGCCACACTGCAGATAACGTTCAAGAATGGTTTGAGGGACACAACAATGAGTTTGAGGTGTTGATTTGACCTCAACATTCTCCAGATCTCATTTCAATCGAGCATCTGTGGGATGTGCTGGAAAAAACAGTCCAATCAATCCATGGAGGTCTCACCTTGCAACTTACAGGTCTCAAAGGATCTGCTATTGAAGGCTTGATTCCAAATACCGCAGCATACCTTCTTCGCTGATCCTTCTCTTCTTCCACTGTCCCTAATCCATCTCCTGATAGAACAGAGCCCTAGGAGGCACTCTGTTCAGAGGATTTTTCTTCTTCGGAGGGTGCATGTGATCAGCACAGGGTCAATGAGCACAGTCCAGACAGAGGGTCAGGGGTCCTGCAGCCTCAAAGGACAATCAGGGGAGAATGAAAACTCCTCCTACAAGCTTTAACCAGACACTGATAGAAGTCACAAGACTGCTATATACTGCTGATGAGAAAAGGTATTTAGCAGTTTATGTTTACTAAAATGATTGCATTTCCATGTTCTGTGTACTGTGGGAGACCAGATATAGTGAATGCAGGGTCCTGGGTTTAGTAACACTTTAAGGAACACAGCGGAGTCACCTCCCTGCCTCCAGACAGCTGATTGGACAATGAAGGAGCAGCAACATACCGATAAGTCTTAAGCTCTGCTCACTTTATTTTGTCCTCCTGTCAGCACATGCAACAGAGCCTGGTTGACACCTAGTCATTTTTTCCCAGTCTGCTTTGCTGTATGTAAAACATGCATTCAGTTATTTTAATTAATATGCAAAGTTTTGAATACAGTTTTAATATCTGCCTGGAGTTCCTCTTTAACTGCACTGGAGCTCTGCTGTATTTAAATACCAAATGCCAATTTCCCTCTCTGTGTTGAGCACATCAACAATTGTACAGTGGGTGGGATTGAAAATACTTTGCATGTACATTCACATTACTATCTATCGACTCAGAACCTATTAAGGCCTTTGGATAAGTATAACAGCCAGGTAAACAGCACTTTCAGGTGATCAGCAGTAGCAACCCAGCTATTTCTCCCAGTAGACATCCACCAATTATTTTCAGTTTCTGTATCGGAGAACAAAAAAGTGTAACTAACATGTTGAAATGACGTTGCATTGGCGGTATCAGTCACGTGAGCGTTCGGTAGAAATCTTTCCGTAAAATAGTGCTTGGAGAAGTCAGGGATTGAAGTCAGTTCACTGGTAAACAGAATAATGGCAAGTTTTCAAATCTTTAGTGGCTTCTGTCAAAAGATTTGCCAACCTTCTTTTATCAAATGTCAGAATCTTTATAAAGGCTGATATCTGACAGTGCAATGCCAGGAGGTGGGGTTTAGCTTGGGTAGGGGGTGGGGCTTAAAGTCAACCTCAGCTTTGCCCATGCAAAAACACGAAGGTTTACAACCCCTTTGTCTTCACACTATTGGTAATCAATAGAGGTTTCTCCACACAGTATCGGACAGTGGGTTTTTGTGTGACCACAGGAGGCACAGAGGGACCAGAAAATGACGTGTACTGTTCCAAAATATCATGGGGAATGCCTAATTCCTAAGCAGGGGGTAATAGCTGGCTATGTGCCAACTTCCAGAGTATCTCTGCCCTGTGTAAGTCGCTCACGTGGCTCCGACCTCTATTGATTAACAATAGTGTGAAGGCCATCAGACATGGATCCATGCCTTCCCCTAGTAAAAACACCTCCCACACTACACTAAAACACTGCCTAGGCACACAGTTAACCCTTTGATCACCCCTAATGTTAACCCCTTCCCAGCCAGTGCCATTAGTACAGCAACAGTGCACATTTTTAGCACTGATCACTGTATTAGTGTCACTGGTCCCCAAAAAAAGTGTCAAAAGTGTCCGTTAGTGTGTAATTTGTCCGCTACAATATCACAGTCCCACTATGAGTCGCTGATCGCCGCCATTACTAGTAAAAATAAATAAATGAAAATTCCATAAATATTTTCCATAGTTTGTAGACACTATAACTTTTGTGCAAACCAATCAATATACACTTATTGGGATTTTTTTTTACCAAAACTATCCAGTAGAATACATATTGGCCTAAACTGATGAAGAAATTTGAGTGTTTTACATTTTTTTTATTGGATGTGTTTTATACCAGAACGTAAAAAATATTGTTTTTTTATTTTTTGTTTTTTTTCTAAATTTTCGGGCGTTTTTTGGTTATAGCACAAATCTAAAAACCGCAGAGGTAATCAAATACCACCAAAATAATTGTGGGAAAAAGAACAACAATTTTAATTGGGTGCAGTGTCGGACTACTGCGCAATTGTCCGTTAAAGTAACGCAGTGCCGTACCTCAAAAAATGGCCTGGTCATGAAGGGGGGGGGGGGGGGGGGTATTCTGTGTTTTTAAATTCCTGTATGATGACCAGGAAAATCTCTGAATCAGATGTCTCCAGAATTTCCATCCACTCACCCAGCATGAACGTGTTACTTTTTATGATGTGTACGCAAAAAAAAAAAAAATGTAATACTTCCAAAACTACAGTTTGCTCTAGTAATCCGCTTTTACGGCCTGGCTTGCAGCTACTACTGAAACTCGTTTATGTGCTGCATGCTAGACTGCTCTTTTGCCGTCTTACGGCACTGTATTTGACAGGATAAGCGCAGACTCGTGCCAGTCCTGAGGGAAGCTATTTATCTGCGGTCACCAGGAGACATGACTTTGCTCATATTCTTCCATAATTCACATATTGATTTTTTCCAAGCTGTGTTTGAAGTTGTAAATGACTTAAAACTATCAGTGCAAAATCTCTACATGAAGAAAGCACAAGCAATTTTTTTTTTTAAAGGTACACCCCAGACAAACATAAACATTTTTTCATTTAAACTGAATGACTGGACACTGCCGGCCTGCAAAAGGGTTCAAAAATATAATTCTAGCATTTTTGTGCGCATCCTGCTGGTTACATTGCTAATGTTACCAGTACTTTCATATTCTGAATGGCCCTGAATCTAAAGCTGGCCATACAGTTATAAAATGTTGCTCAAAAATGTTCATTTTGGAAACATTGTTCAATTTTCTAATGGTTAGTGGGGTCAAATTGACATTCATTTAGGGAAAATTTAGGGAGCAGGATGGATCTAGGGTTCCTTTCAAAAAGCAGGTCTGCACAAAAGTTTAAGGCCTATTGAACAAAATTATTTGGCTCAGTTATAAGAAGAAAGAATGTTCTTTTGAATAATTTTTGTACAAATGTTCGAATGAAAATCTTCCGCTTATATCCAGATTTAGCCTATAAAATATTATACTGGTGTACTGGTTCCATCTTCACCGTTGATCTGAGCCCAATGCTGTCCATCTTTGTTTGGAAGGAATCCCAACTAAGCTTTCCAACACTTCCAGGAGTCTCCTGGTCCTCTGCATTGTTCAGTGGTTCCTCCCACTGACCCTTGTGTCCTTTAGTAAGGACATGCCTTGAATGTAATTGTTTTGGGAAACAGTTAAATCGTTGGGTTTAGTTCTGCTTAATGTTTCATTTTTAGAAGAAGATTTTGAGGGACAATCCCTCAAAGTCTTCCTCTTAAACTAAAACTTCCATCCAGGAACGCCTGTCTGTTCTTAACCTGATACTAACATTTATAGTTCAAGTTGATCAAGGGGATATTTGATTGCCTGTGGGGGGATCAGGAAGGAATTGTTTCCCTTGCTGGAGCAAATTGGTTAATGCTTTGCTGGGGTTGTTTTGCCTTCCCTTGGATCAACTGTGGGTATAGGATTGTATTGTATTATATATATATATATATATATATATATATATATATATATATATATATATATATATATATATTTTTTTTAGGATTCACCCCCCACCTCCCTTTTATTGGTTGAACTAGATGTACTTGTGTCTTTTTTCAACCGGACTAACTATGTAACTGAGGGGTATTCTAGGATGCAGCTAGAGAGTTACGCATTTATTAGCTTCTTTCGAGGATAGACCCAACCCTTGACCTACTTATACTCAACTTTGCAGAGCACCTTCACCATCATGGCCACCCCAAAATACCCAGTGTAAGCCTTTGTGTGGGATGGTGTTAGAGTTTACACTGTCATGTCTTGTCATGTCTTATCAAAGAGAAGGAAAATCAAGGGCGTTGCTTACCGACCCGGGGCATTAGTATGCAGATAAATGTGGCCTCAGCCAGCGTCGCTCTAGCCATGTCCCTCTGACATGTTTTACCCCGTGTCAGAGGGTTACAGAGGACCTCTGTGACTAAGCCCCGGTGAGCGGAGCAAAACATATCAGGGGGGCATGGCTGTAACGCTGGCTGAGACCACATTAATCTACATACTAATGCACTGGGTTGGTGAGTGGCGCCCTTTCTTCTCTTTGATAATGCACTTTCTTATACCTCTGAATGGTGCACTGACGGCAGCTCCCTTCACTGCAACGGGCGGGGAGATCTCTGTCTCAGCTTGGAACAGCACTGCAAGTTTCATCTGGATCACTGTGAGTGTATAGTCTTAGCCATTACTTATTAGGTCCCAGAACTGCATCGTGGAAGGAGGTCACATGCAGTCCCATAGCATAAAGCACCAGGTATTTTTTACCAGCCTCTGTCGGTCAGCCTGCTGTTCACACTGTTTGAATGTCCTCCAGTTTCCGTTGAAGCCGCCACTACCTACTGATATTCGGGCCCATATGTGCCAGCCTTAATTGGGAGAGGATGGGCTCTATAGAGAACCTTGTTCTGAAGTGTTATTGTGACCTCATAGTGAAAGTGATACATGACAAATGTTGGCCTGTCCTTCAGGTTCGTTATTGTATAGCCATATGGCACAAGGAACACAGAAAAACCCAAAGACTGTGAATAAGAATGGATGGGGCAGGTAGACAGTGGTCACTTTAACTGGAGAGAAGGATTTGCCTCGAGGATTTCCCCTTTAATACGTACTTTCTATGGAATATTTAATAATATAAGGCTTGCTCCTTGATGAGAATATCGAGCAGCCGTGGGACTTTGAATATCCGTAAGCAGACAGCAAACACAGAAAATGATTTCTGGGAATCCTGTGGGCAGAGTAAATCAGGAAGTGTTTATGTGCTAATAATGCTTTTCCTTGATTATTGTAATTTCTCAATTCCCAGGCAGCTTTGCAGAATCTCACTTAACTCTTTGCTGCCATGGCCTGACAATTACCATTATCTAGAGCTAACGATTTTTTCCCTGTGTTTGGGAGATAAGACGGACACTGCGAGCGGAGGTAATCTATCTGGCTGCCGGAGCAGTATATTGTGATTGGAATTCATTGATTACAGAAAATAGCTGGGCTGATTCTGTGTTCCTCTTCTCTTGGCATATGCTGCTGAAAACAAATGGGCTCCCTTGTGCTGGGTACTGTGCTTCATTCTCGGTAGTCTGTGGCACTCTGGCTGTTGATGTACCCCTCGGCTGTCTGAGATGGGAAAGAGGGATGCCTATTAGTGCCAAATATTTAGGTAAAAGATGCATCCCTGGTCATACACCGTCTACGTTATATGCAAATATAAAATGGAAACAGACTATGCATATTTTGTTTGCAAAAGTCCAATTTTTATGCATATTCAGTTGCCAACAGCGGTCTCTCTATCATTAAAAGATAAGTGCATAAAAAAGATGCAAATAATATAAACATGCTTGTGCTAATATGAACTATGTGGGCAGAGTCTTTTGATAGCCTGTCCCCCAACTTATTTATACTGACTTTCACCATTCTCCCTGGCCACTAATGTTCTCCTTTGGAGACGGAGCCCTTACACAAGATTGATGATATTGCCTCCTACCACACGTGACAGTTTTCAGACCTGGTGATCGGTATTTCAGCACTGCATCCTCAAAGGAGGTTGCCTGCACCCAAATACCCGGAGCAGCATAGCAACAGTAAGTAAATGCAGTTCAGTGGTGGGTTTTCTTTCAGGAGACCTATTCATTTTGCCATTCACGTCGAAGTTACCGAATCTCTTTAAAAATAGTTACCCATAGGATTTAATCATATCATCGAAAAATTTTAAACATGTAGAACATTGGACCAGTTGCTACTGGAACTGCAACAGTCATTAACAGGGTGGACTTTATTATAAACAGTAGCATAAGCATTTGTAATCAATAAATCGAAAAAGCTCTAGCACTCCTTGGTAGTAATGGATTTTGCCTGCCCTCTCCTACATATTGGCCAACAAAGCAGCTCATCATAGTGTTGAGCCTAAACAAATGTATAGTAGCGGGCAAACTTCCAACACTACCTAGATGTATTGGAGGCCCATTAGGAATGACCCATTCAGAATCCCCCAGTATTCTGTTATACGTTGTATCTCCTGGGAGCTTTTTTTGAGAGTGACCTTAAGAAAGATCGGGGCGTTGTTAATGAAGGAAGGAGTGACAGAGACATTTGGATATAAAAGAGGGACTGTTGTTCCAAAAAGAGTTCTAGTAGCTGTGTTTCCTCCACTTTATTCCAGCCAATTGTATGTCCCTTTTATAACACTAAGGACACACCTGTTCTGTTAGGAGTCATTTTGTATTGGAGTATTTACTTTTGGTTATATGAAAATCTGTATACTTCAAAGACTCAATGATGTATTTTAAAACACAGTAAAACCTTGGATTGCGAGCATAATTCGTTCCAGAAACATGCTTGTAATCCAAAGCACTTGTATATCAAAGCAAATTTCCCCATAAGAAATCATGGAAACGCAAATGATTCGTTCCACAACCATTTATTCATAGGTCCTTCAGTTTATAGTCCATATAAAAAGATCATAGCGATGTGATAGGTTGTGTAACCATAAAATGTCCATCCACAAGTGGAAGCCTCCACAAGGGGATTGGAAGCAAAATCCAGCAGGAGCTACGGAGTAGTTGTTTAAATGTTGTACCTTCATTAAATGTAACTATATTGCTACACTTAGAGGCGCCTCTCTTCTCTTTTATACTCAGTTGTGACATGACGCTACTTGTATATCAAGTCAAAATTTATTTAAACATTTTGCTTGTCTTTCAAAACGCTCTCAAACCAAGTTACCCTCAAACCAAGGTTTTACTGTAATATTATTATTATTATTATACGAGCATATAATATGTAATAATATTATATGTAATAGAAAATTCACCAGTGCACATGAGGCTTGTATAATTGTTGGATCATCTAAAGCAGATTTGTATAATGGAATTGTGTGGGCAACTTATCTCTGGAAGATTTTACCCCCTTTTATAACCAACATTGTACCCAAACAAAATTTTTAGCATTTTTTTCACACAAATAGAGCTTTCTTTTGGTGGTATTTGATAAACACTGTTTTTTGTATTATATAAATTATGGCCGCGCTGCATTCAGGTGATCCTTGGCAGCCATCTTTGGGTAAGCAGAGTCTTTCTAAGTCCCTGTCCCCAGGACTTGGTGCACATTAGCTTGTGGGTAGTGTAGGGACAGGTCACCTGTCTGTCAGGGACACTATTAGTGGCAGGGCTAAAGGTTCCAGACGAGAAGAAAAAGCTTAGGGCTCGCAATCTCCTTGGACATCTTCCCGTTGTGGGTAGGAGATGGCCAGGCCACATTTTGCCCCTCCAGACAGACGCTGTCAGTTCTGCCGATACCCGCTCCACTACACGCTGTAGGCATTCGTTAGTGTTCCTGGTTGGACCTTCTCCCACAGGGTTCTTTATGAACTGTTTTTCCTTTACTACAATTCAAGTTCTACTAATTGCACTTGGACTGTGTGTGTGATTTTGCCGTCGCACCACTGCACCATCCCACATGCCCCCTTTCTTAAAAACAGTGTATCCATTGATAATGGATATGCAGTATTAGGGCTGAGCTTTAATGTTTTCTTACCAGTCTTTTTTTTTTTAAACAGACACTTTCTCTACATCGAACTGTATCATCTCAATCCTCTATTTATTCTGCTTTCTTTTTTATGCTAATGTTCTTGTCTAATCATGCAAGATGCTCTTCTTTGCCCTGTCTACAGTCCATTTTGCTGCCAAGTTTTTTTTTCTCTACTTTGACCACATTTTCTCTTTTCTTCTCCCAGCGTAAAATCAATCCTTCTATCAGATTGCACTTTAACCACTTCAATAGTGGGCACTTTCACCCCCTTCATACCCAGGCCAATTTTCAGCTTTCAGCGCTGTCACAATTTGAATGACAATTGCGCGGTCATGCAACACTGTACCCAAACTACATTTTTATCAATTTGTTTACACAAATAGAACTTTCTTTTGGTGGTATTTAATCACCACTGTTTTATTTTTTGCTAAATAAACAAAAAAAAAGACCAGAAATGTTGAAACAAATAAGTTTTCTTCATTTCTATTATAAAATTTTGCAAATAATCTTACTTCATAAATTTAGGTCAAAATATGTTCTGCTACATTTCTTTGGCGAAAATAACCCAGATCAGTGTTTATGGTTTAGTCTGCAGGAAAGTTATTGAGTCCACAAACTATGGTGTATATATCTGAAAATTGATCAATCCCTGACGGCCTATCATTTTTTGAGGCCTGACACCAGGACAGTACAAATAACCCCCAAATGACCCCTTTTTGGAAAAAAGGCATTCCAATGTATTTCGTAAGAGGCTAAGAGGCATGCCAGGTTTTTTGAAGTTGTAATTTTAGTCACAATTTTTTGGAAAATTAAGAAATGAAAACAAATTTTTTTTTTTCTTTTTTACATACAGTCACCAGTGCAGTACAGTGTTATCATATAACTGGTGTGGCAGTGATCAAGGACACTGACTGTTGGCAGTATGTAAAAAAAAAAAAAAAAAAAAGTTTAATATATGTTTTACTTTTTTATTACATTTTTTTTCTTCTTTCTTTTTTTTTTTGTTACGATTTTTTATCTTAACACACTTATACCAGCAAATTTCATTGGTATAAGCAACCATTTTTACTAAATGAAACTGATTTATTCAGTGTGTTTTGTTGTGATTAGCTGTGACTGGCCAAAGCTAATCACATGATACAGATGGGCTGTTATTGGCCCTGTCTGTACCATGTTATCACTGTGATCAATCACAGCTAGCAACAGGTTTGTATACAATGAATGGCATGAAAGGAGGCCATCCATTGTTTACAATTGTCATGTGATCTGCTGCGATTGGTCACTGTGATCACATGATACTGGCAGTGGGCCAGTATAGTAATCAGTCATCGGTGATAGACGAACGGCCCACCCAGCCGTTAATCTGCTATAGGCCGGGAAGGTGTTACAGTGCACAAGTGTTATCACATGATTCGCCTCTTGAGGGGAAAATGCTGAGCTTAAATGTCAGTGGTATGTGAACGGTGCAAATATTATCTGTGGCTAGTGACTCAAAGTATTGAAACACAAAGGTCAGCATGACAGCCAGCCACATTAAATTATAGGGGAGGAGGGGCAGCAATGGAGGCCTCCATATTTTTCCCATGGCAGGTTCTGTTTAGTGTTAAACCAGAACTTCATCTTTTTTTTTTTTATGTTTCAGATAAAATAAGGATTAGCCAGAACTTCTGTTTTTATTACTGTCTGGTTCCCTAATGGAAGTATTCACCTGTCCCTAAGACATGAAGAAGAGGAAATCATTCCAAAGTGTGGGGAATTCCCATCATTGACTGTTGTCACCAAAACAAGAGTCTCCATTGGGAGTACCCCTCTGTTCTGGTGAGAACTATAACATTTTGGATTTTTCCCTCACAATACTCACAAGTACAAACAGAGAGGGGAAATATTCACAACAGGGACGCATACAATAATAAAATGTTTTCATATAATTCTAGTTGATGTGGATCAAACTTTTCCAACCACTCTTAAAGTGGTTGTAAAGGCACAAGATTTTTTACCTTCATGCATTCTATGGGACCGAGTATTTCAAGTATATAGTATTGTATATAATAAACCCCTGACACCATCTCCAGTGATTTCTCTTCTCTCTATCCTCCCCGGCTCTATGGCTTCACGAAAAAGAAACCTTCTCCGTTTCTTTCTTTCTGCAGCATGGCAACTCATCCCACTATATTGGAAAACTACCACTACCCCATCTCTGTCATTGTGGGTTTCCAGAATGAACGATATTATGAGAATGGAGGAAATGCTAGCACTAGCACATCATATCTTTGATAAATATAAGGCTTTATGGTTTATTTGGCTCCGCTTCTCTTCCTCTGATACCCTTACTAATATGCTCTCAACCCTTAGAGGACCATCCCCACCTCAGCCTTGACTCAGGGCTTCTAGAGATGATTTATCACTTTGGGTCCATTGTTACTTCTCCATCCACATGACTCTCCAGCACAGGGATCCTCCAACTACGGCCCTCCAGCTGTTGCAGAACTACACATCCCATGAGGCATTGTAAAACTCTGACATTCACAGACATGACTAGGCATGATGGGAATTGTAGTTCCTGAACACCTGGAGGGCCGCAGTTTGAAGACCCCTGCTCCAGCAGATCCCTCCCTCTTTCTTTTCTTTTTTCTCCTCTATTCTTACTAATCTTGTCTTCTACTTTTTCTTTGTTTCCTCCCCTTTTAATATAATGTTGTATTGTTTTCCTTTATTTCATTGTTCTTTTTATTTATATTTTCCCTGTAATATGGAACAACTTTTTCCCCTACACTGTTGAATTATTATGACACCTGCCAAAATGCTTCCTGTCTTACTGTTCATTGACTCGAGGTCAGCTATAGGCGATAGCCACTGGGCTGCCTCGCTGTCCCTTTCTTCACTATTTGATGACGTGCTTATGTTGAGAACAATATTGAATTGTTGTTCTTAAAGAGGAGTTCCACCCAGGGGGGCCGTCAAAAAAAAAAAAAAAAATTAAAAGTCAGCAGCTACAAATACTGCAGCTGCTGACTTTTAATTGGACACTTACCTGTCCCTGCTTCCAGCGATGCAGGGGATCGAAGCCCCGCTCGTCCCCCCCCCTCCACTCGTCGGCGCCGGCATTTCAACTGTGGGCGCCGGGCTGTGGCTTCACAGCCTGGCACCCACTGCGCATGCGCGAGCGGCGCCGCGCGCCGTGATTGGCCGCTCAATCACCTGGGACCTGTAATGGGTCCCAGATGATTGACAGGAGGGAGGGAGCAGAGCCGAGCCCTTCCTGTGCCGAGGGGGAAGTGATGTCACCAAGCCCAGGCAAAGGAAGAGGCAGACTACGAGGGACCACCTAGCAACAGGCATTTAGAGGTAAGTGAAAAAAAAAATATCCAAATGTTTTTTTAGGTTTTTTTTTTAGAATTTTTGAGGTATTTTTGTTTTTTTGGGTGGAACCCCACTTTAAATAAAAACATTTTCAACCCTAAAAAAAAAACAAACACTTTATATTTAGATCTCTGCTTGAACCTCTAAAACCTGCAGAGAAAGTCAGGCCTTCCCCCTCCTGCACTTTATTGTTGGTCAGTGTAGCTGCTTATTACTATTTACCATGGAGGAATCTTTTAAATAGGTTTCAGGTCTCAGGGAATCCCCACTAAGATTATAAGACCTACAACTCATAGTACATTAGTGTGATCTTAACTGGAGACGTAATAATAATAAAATGAAAGAATTGTTCACTGAATAATCATACAATCAATGAATAATGACCAGAAAAGAAACACTGAAAATTGTATTGACCCCTTACATTGGTGATCAGTGTAAAAGTGACCCCTTACATTGGTGGTTGGTATAAAAGTTACACCCTACATTGGTGGTCAGAGTTGCAAGTGAACCTTACATTGATCTCCTGCCTATCCAAACCTCCAATCTCCCATTGCTCTCTAATCAAGGAACCTGCAGCGACCTCTGGAGAAACCACAGGGTTCCACAAAACCCTGGTTGATAAGGGCTGATCAGTTTAGAGGCGCCTAATTTAGAGGTGCTTTTGGCTGCTGTTCACTTTTTTTGCTGTATCTTTCCACCCATTGAAAAAAAAAAACTGTTGTTTACAGAACACAGTAGCACAAGCCTAAATTTACACACACGTGAGCAGCGGTTCTACCCCACTGGGCAGCACCTTTCATGGGTTTAAACCAGCTTTTTTTACCCAGGGTGCCCAGGCACCCTGGGCTGCCTTGGGGTTTCTTCAGGGGTGCCTTGGCAAAATGCCTAAAAATTGATCAAAAATTGTATACAAGCCAACAGGTGGATCAATCCTGCCTTTTAGTTACACAAAGCCACAGGTTTTCATTACAGCTTTCTAGACACTGGCATCCTAACAACCAGTGACATCATCAGTCAATAAGGAGGATGTCTGTGGCCTTTTTCTTTGACCCTCCTGTGCCCCTCTCCCTCAGCACTGGGGTGACATTAGCTGACTGATGATGAGAAATTGAGGGAGGAGAGAAACGTTGGAATACTAGTCCGTATCAGTGTGCAAAAGTGTATTACTTTTGGAACAATAAATACCCTCTACCGTTGAGTGTTCTACGTGTGGATGTTGCTGCATTGGGTAAAGCTATTAGAATATTTTTTTACATTTTAGAATGGGGTGCCCCAAGACTGTCCGTAATTTTAAAGGGTGCCTTGAGATCGTCTATAACTTTAAAGGGTGCCTTGAGATCGTCTATAACTTTAAAGGGTGCCTTGAGATCGTCTATAACTTTAAAGGGTGCCTTGACTGAAATAAGGTTGAGAAACACTGGTTTAAACAATAACTTTGGGCCTGAAAGGAGACATTGTTTGCTGTGCTTTCTCTTTTGCTAATTCATAGTGCTCTGGGAATCCTTGGTCATGTATTACATGTTTATTTGTAAAGAAAAGATTCTATGTAGAAAATCATTTTAAACTTTTGGTTTCCCTATAATAACATTAAAACCTGAAATATGCCTTTCAATACCCGTGCCCTCAATCGTAAAGTATTTGTAAAAACATGAGCTACTGCTCTATTTACTTTGAATGTGTTGGCGGTTTTCATATTCCTGAGATATTGTATCTTTCTGGCACAGCAAATAACTCGAGCAGTCTATCAAGAAGTATGAGCTGACATCTCCAATAATATAAATACTCTAATAATGCGGGTGGTTATATTCTACGCTGAGTTCTATGGAGGAAAAAAAAACACAATAGCAAAATATATAGTATCTCTTCTGCTATCTGCTGCATAAGCATTTGCAACTAATCACGTTGCATTATTGTTGATATAATATTCCATAAAATGAGAATGCTTTCCTGTCTGATGTGATTATGGTTCTGCAGTTCTGGGAGCCTAATCTGTATAGAATTTATAATAAGATCTTATTAAGCTCCAGACACTGGAAATGCCTGTCTTACAGTAACTACAATAAGACTCTGCGCCAGAAACCGCTATCAGACCAGAATTAAAGAAAAAGAAAATACAATCACCGGTAAACTTACATGATATCAGGTTAGGTGCAGCTGCTGTTCCTTTTTTTATTGCAAGCTGCAACAGTAACTGCACATTAAAATTAAATTAAAACTACAGTTACAATAGGCTGAAAAATAGAAATATGTCTACAAGTTTTCGGCTTTTGTTTCAGAGGAAGAAGAAATAGGAATTTACTGCTAATTTTGGGAAATATGTGTTTTGTTCTGACCTCATAAATTACAGTCAGATTAAAGCACTCATCCCCCCCCCCCCCCCCAAAAGGTGCTAAATGTGGCACCGAGGGGGGGGGGGACAATTTTTTGGTTGGAACTCAACTTTAAGAGCACTAAGTGTAATTTCTGTCTGCTGCCTTGTTCCTCTGTTATCAGTATGAGTCACTATTGACAAGTTTCCTGACACCAAGAGAAAAATGGTGGCAGGGCAGACGTCCACCTGATGGACAGCCTCAGCTCGGTTCCTGTGTGCTGTCTGGAGGGGAATAGGGGTGTCCCTTCCCTCCAATCAGCTCTCGGAGCTCTCCTCACTGAGCTCTGCGGTGTGTAAATGTTAGCGCTCCACCCCCTTTTTTCTGAAAACTCAGATAAGCTTTATCAATTCTGGACTTTGAACGGCTGTAGAGAAGTGAAGACTACAGACAAACAGATACAACCTATATAGGTGGTTTTACTTCATCTCTGTGTATGTAAGCGTTTACAACCACTTTAACTACTTGCTGACTGCCCTATAGCAGTTTCTACTGCTACAGGGCGGTACCTCTGCGCAGGATCACTTATATATACGTGATCCTGCACTCTTGCCTGCAGGGGGCACGCGTGTGCCACGGGCGGGCCACTTCTGCTATGATTCTTCACAGCAGAAGATGATCTGCGGGTGCTGGCCACATGTAAACAAGGCAGATCGCCATTCTTACAGGGGGGAAGGGATGGAATCTGTGTTCCTGCAAAGCAGGAACTAGAATTTATCTCTTCACCTAGTAAAAGCAGCACATACTTTAAACATAAACACTGGCTAGGAACACAGTTAACCCTTTGATCGACCTAGATGTTTAAGCCCTTCCCAGCCAGTGTTATTAGTACAGTGACAGTGCATATTTTTAGCACTGATCGCTGTATTAGTGTCACTGGGTCCCACAAAGTGTCAAAGGTGGCAGTTAGCGTCCGATTGGCCACCGCAATATCACATTACCTCTATAAGTCGCTGATCACCGCCATTACTAGTATAAAAAAATTAAAAATCCATAAATGTATTCCATAATTTGTAGATGCTACAACATTCGTGTATACCAATCAGTAAACGCCTATTGAGATTTTTTTAACCAAAAATATGTAGCAGAATACATATTGGCATTAATTTATGAAGAAATTCGATTTTTTCTTTTTTTTAAATCTTTGGATACGTTTTATAGCAGAAAGTAATATATATATATATATATATATATATATATATATATATATATATATATATATATATATATATATTTATTTATTTTCCAAAAAAAGTTTTGTCCATAGTTCTACTTTAACTCTTCAATAAACACAAATATGCTGATTTCCATCATCCAGTCATGTGTGAGCAAAAATATCATTTTTTTTTATTTTCCTTGCACCTGATTGGGTATTCTTTACAAAGTGAAGCTTTGCCACATTCGCTAAGCTCTGGGGAAAATAAATGCAACTTCACTTGCAAAGTGCTCAGTCTATTTGCCTTTAGTAAATCAGCCGCAATGACTTTCCTAAGCCTTGTCTCTGCTTGGAAATTGAAAAAAACTACTAAGCAGCAGAGAGAGACAGGAAGTATGTAGGTAAAGACTGTATATTAATGATTGCTGGAAAATCAACAGGACCACATCTCTATATTAAAAATCTTTTTAAAGGAAAGAAATATTGGGATTTTTAGGGTGCCACAAACAAATCAAAACCAATATATAAAAATATCAAATTTATTTAACCATAGATAAAATCATCAGGATATCATACAATAACAATATAGTAGATGAACAGCAGTATTTTCTTGCTCTACATGTTTCACCATACGATGGCTTCCTCAGGAGATAAGTACTGCATGTGTTGAAAACTTCAACTTGTAGTGACCATACATACCGTACTTATCTCCTGAGGAAGCCATTGTATGACAAAATAGGAGATATGGCGAAACATGTAGAGCAAGATAATACTGCTAGGAAGAAAAGAAAGGCTGCACACCACAGGAATGTTCCAACAATTTTATTCCAAAAAATAGCAATAAACAGCCAACAAAGACAGAGTCTCCGAACCCAGGAAGTGACACGTGCGTTTCACACTGATCTCAGTGCTTCTTCAAACCATAGAAAATACTGCTGTTCATCTACTATATGGTTGATATCCTGATGATTTTATCTATGTATAAATACATTTGATGTTTTTATATATTAGTTTTGATTTGTTCATGGCACCCTAAAAATCCCAATATTTCTTTCCTATAAAAATAGGTAAAGACTGTACTAACTAGCACCAAACAGGAAGGGGAACAGGGAAACATACCAAGAGCACAGTATAAGCAGACTGTTGTGACACCACAGTGTATCCACAAGTCCAAGAGATTTCTATCATTGGACCTGAAGCTACACATGCTGGAGTTGAACTTTAATGTACCATTAAGTTTGTGCAAGGAAACTAAAGTATTTGAAGTAAACCTGGACTAACCCAGAAAATACCTTCATACTCCATGCCAATAGTAACCCTTGTGGGAGGCCACAGTGCCAACCACCTAACAGAATCTGACATAGGCAGGAATAAGAAAATTGACAGAGTTGATACCAGTTCTACTTACCTTAAAGTAGAACTATAGGCAAAGCTTTTTTTTTATCATTTTGGATATAGTAAAGGAAGGTCAAAACCCCCATCAGTTTATTTTTTTATCATCTGTGTCCCATTGGGAAGAAATCCCTTCACTTCCTGTCCCATAGCCAAAACAGGAAGTGAGAGGAAATCCCTGCTAATCAAGGGAATCCCTAGGAGAGCCCTAAGTCACCAGAACAAGTTGTCCCCATTGGAAGATTTCCCCTCTATTACTTTTCTGGGGACAACCCAAAATTATTATTATTATTTTTTAATTTTTTTTTACTATCACTTTCAATGATAATGGTAAACAGGACATATAGAGAGGGGGAATCTCCACAGCAATAAAAACTGACAGATGTTCTAATCCAACTCCACTCTGTCCAAAACTAAAAAAAAATAAGTTTTGCCTTTAGTAGTACTTTAAAATATAATGTAATAATTAATATAAATCCTAAGAGATTAGTGGAGTGCTGTTTTGTAGTAGTCTCTTTTAGCATTTGAATAATCATTGATTCCTAAATCAATTGTAATAGGTTTTAGGGGATTATTCTGTACAAAGCACTTTGAGATCTGTGCTTATATGATTTTATCAGAGTGTAAAGTTTGTGTATTAATGTACCAGGAGCTGTTGCCAAGTTTGAACATTTGTGAAATAGTTTTTTCATAATATAGTAATATTTTCTATGTGGTGATGGTGAGTTAATGGGGAATACATTGGATGAAGGTTCTCTGATTACTCTGATTTGGAAGCGAATGCTCGTTTTAGTTTTTTATTTTGTATTTGCGCTGATGGCAATCTAATACTGTGAGCATAGTCTGCTGTTACAATACTGATGGGGCTGAGTTTACACTGTGAACTAACCACTTGCCGCCCGCCCACCGTCAAATGATGGAGGGACGATGCGGCTCTCATTCTGGGTGGACGTCATATGACGGCGCATGCGAATGGCCGCTCCTGCGTGCCCTCGGGGGCATGCAGCGCCACAGTGGCGCTGTGTTGCTAGGACACGGCACAAACCCGATCGCTGAAGCGGCTCTTTAATCATGTGATCAGCTGTGTCCAATCACATGTAAACAAGGAAGTGCCGGTAATCGGCACTCCTCGCCTCACCCTGACAGAGTGTGTGGCGAGGAGAGCTGATCAGCGGCATCTCCTCGCAGGGGACAGTGAGAGATGTAATCAGGGCACTGATGATCAGTGCCCTGATTACATTAAAGCGCCACCGATCAGTGCTAGATTGGTACAGACATCAGACACAGCAGCTGTGTCCCAATGTGACATCTGTTTGGGTGCGAGCTACTGAATGCATACAGGATGAGTTCAGGAAGATGCACCCACACCTACACAGATGTCATATTGGGTCCTGTGTCCCAATAGACAACAATGGGATGCTGGCATGAGGATGCATGCAACATCTATGTATCCCCATGTCGTTAATACACTACCCTGCATGGGGCACAGATGTAATCGCCCCATGTGAATGAGGCCGATTTCAGAAAGTTGGGAAGTGCGCTTTATATATCACTCACAAACTCTGAAGGGAAGACCTCTATAATCATATTCCAGGGTCCTCGCACTACAGCATCTACCCCTCGACTTGTATTCTTAATATTGTAGAAAAATCCGCAGAGGGGGAGTGAGATCCCATTGGGTGGGTTGGGACCATAGGCAAAGATCCCACCACATTGGGTCCGAGTTGTATATGAAGCCAGGAGGTGATTTACCTTCTCAAAATTGGACTTTGGTAATAATCTCTGTTACACCACTTGTACCTGCAGGTAGGCCTAAAATAAGGCTTACCTGTAAGTACTGTGAATATCTCCAAAGCTTGCACTGTTTAGGAGATATTCAGAGTGCATGCAGTCGGTGACGTTGCCGGCGCATGCGCTCTGAAGGTCCAGCATTCAGTGCTGGACGTTCAGAGCCGTGCCGCAAACCGCGGGTCCTGCGCACATGCGCGGGAGTGATGTCATTCCGCTCTTTGGCCATTCATTTAGCCAGGGACCGTGAACCCAGAAGGAAGACCTCCTAGAAAGGAAATTTATGTAACAGTATACTAGACATCAGCCAACTAGATAATTATGTGTATATAACCAACAGAAAAACTTTGAGTCTTAAAAGATCCCTTGAAAGGAAATGAAGCTTCAGTAATCTTAAATGTGGTATAAACAGTGCTGTATAGCACAAAGAATATAGTACAAAGAAAACAAAAGCAAGAGTGCACAAAGAGATCCTCAACTGTATCAGGAGGGTAAATAGGGTTTTACTTAATCCGTGTTCTGGTGCCAGGCTGACCACCTACTATGGAATTTGGTGTGGGTACCATCTTTGTAGGCCATCATTCTCTCATAGCAAGAGATGGTGTCCATGTAGTTTTTGACCTCAGAGATATTCGGGACTAGCTGGGATTTCCAATTTTTTGCCAGCAGGATATGAGCTACTGATAGTACAGTATGTTTAAAGCAACGTATCTTAACTGGGGTGGAAACTCTTCTAAGTTTGCACTGAGAAGCACTTGCACTGCACCTGTTACTGTAGTTATAAGCTTAAAAACAGAATTCCAATAGCTTCTCAAGCTGGGGCATGACCACATCATATGTTTCAAGGTGCCCACCTGACCACAACATTTCCAACATTGGTTATCACCAACTTTGGAAAATTTAAGCCTTTGCTATTTTATAATGAAAATGATTGGAAGTCGAGAAAGCCTGAGATATTTTTTTGTGGAAAGTGTTATTTATTCGCAGGACATAAAGAAAAAAAAGGAAAAAAAAAAGATTGGTAACCTGAAACATGTTACATTTTTGTTTGGGGGTTTTGATACGCTTTAAAGGCACCTAAATGGAAAGAAGTATGTATTCCACCACAGCAGGAAGTGCTCACCGTACATGCTGATCCTCTGGCTCCAGTTCCATCTGACCCATTGAGGAGGCAAGCGAAGTGCAAATTGATCCAAAGGCCTATTTTAGGTCAGTCACTCAGAATTTAATGAAGACACAGGATCAACTTAAAGTACAGTAAAACCTTGGATTGCGAGCATAATTTATTCCAGAAACATGCTTGTAATCCAAAGCACTCTTATATCAAAGCGAATTTCCCCATAAGAAATAATGGAATCTCAGATGATTCCTTCCACAACCATTTATTCATAAGTCCTTCAGTTTATAGTCTTT
Organism: Lithobates septentrionalis; assembly: GCA_037952835.1. Classification (NCBI taxonomy): domain Eukaryota; kingdom Metazoa; phylum Chordata; class Amphibia; order Anura; family Ranidae; genus Lithobates; species Lithobates septentrionalis. Next base: position 2,024,213 of record JBBDGP010002960.1, on the reverse strand, counting down.
AAAAAAAACATTATAGCAATGTGACAGGTTGTGTAACCATAAAATGTCCATCCACAAATGGCAACTTCCACAAGGGGATTAGAAGCAAAATCCATTAGGAACTAGAGTATAAAAAAGAAGAGAGGTGCCTCTTGTGTAGCAATATGGTTACATTTAATGAAGGTACAACATTTAGCAACTCACATGGTTGATGATTAAAAGAGGCACATCCATGTATGCAGGCATCCAGGGTAAAGCTGTCCACATAGACCATCCTCCGCACTAGCGGCTACCACCGCTGTCAGTCTGCAATCATGACCAGGGAGACTACCTTGTAGTAGAGTGATTTAAAAGCGAGGCTTGAAGTGCTCATGGAGCGCAGCGTGGAAGGGGTGACATCGATGGCGGTAAGGAGGATGGTCTATGTGGACAACTTTACCCCGGATGCCTGCATACTTAGATGTGCCTGTTTTAATCATCAACCATGTGAGTTGCTAAATGTTGTACCTTCATTAAATGAAACCATATTGCTACACTTAGAGGCGCCTCTCTTCTCTTTTATACTCAGTTGTGATATAACATTACTTGTATATCAAGACATTGCTTGTATAGCAAGTCAAAAATTATTGAAAAAAACACTCTCAAACCAAGTTACTCTCATTCCAAGGTTTTACTGCATAATTGAAGGTCACATTTTTATTTTAGTTTCATTATTTTAGTTGCTGTCTGTGCCCCTGTTAGGGAGATTCACCTTCTCTATTTGTCTTTTTTACCGTTATCATTGAAATTGAAAGAAAATCCCACATTTTGGGTTGCCATCAGAACACTAATAGAGGGAAATCTTCCAATGGGGACAGTCGTTCTGGTGACCCCCCAGGATTCCCTCACTTTTTTTTAACAAAATTATTTTTGTATTCATATATTTTACATATAATACTACAAAACAATGCACCTGGACTGCACAGTAGAGGGCGGTGCATATAATAAATTAAAAAAAAAAAAATAGCTCGTACATTGAAAATTCCAGCCAAACGTACAAGAACCAGTCACCCCAACCTCCTGTCCCCAAGCTGCACCTCCCTCAAGGTAGACACAGTAAAGCTAGGTTCTAAAATTGATTTATTGGACTGGTTGTTCGATGTTCAGAACATTAACATTACAGTACTTATACCCAAAAACCTAGAATTGTAGGATGGTTGGGGCATATAAGCAGTGCATTCAGGAGGAAAACATCATTTTTTTATACAAGGTTGAAGAAGGAGCTTCAGAAGCAAAGTGAGGTCAATGTAATGGGCTGAAACATGGAGCTAGCCAATAAAATCAGTAGAATAGATAAGGAAATGCCAAACAGTGATCAATAACTACAACTACAGCCAAGGCTGCCAAACCTTATCAAATTTTTTTGGGTGGCATTCCCTCACTTTGGAGGGATTTCCTTTCACTTCCTGTTGTGGCTATTTGCTGTTGGAGTTCTATCTCAACTCAAATGGCAAAAAGCCTCCCTTACTCTATCCAAAATAATAATAATAAAAGTTCACTTCTACTTTAAAGTGGTTGTAAACCTAGTTACACCACTTTTACCTACTGGTAAACCTAAAATAAGACTTACCTGTAGGTACTGTAAATATCTCCTAAACCTGGACAGTTTAGGAGATATTCACCATATATATGCTTGATCCGGCATCATCGGCGCATGCGCACTGAAGAAATGGCCCGCTCGTGACGTTTCTTCAGCAGCTGTGCCGTGACTGGTTGCTCCCTTTCGCATGTGTGGGAGTGACGTCATCGCGGCTCCGGCCAATAACAGCGCCAGAAGACATGTCGCCGGTCACAGCAGTGTGCAGGGACCGCTGCAACAGCGTTGATCTAAGGTAAGTATTTCATAATAAGCTAATATGTGATGCATACTAGCTCATTATGCCTTTGTCTTACAGGGTTTTTTTTTTTTCCTTTTTTTTGTTTTTCGGGTTTACAACCACTTTAAGGGATAAGTTCACCTTTACAAAAAAATAAAAATAAATGCAAATTTTTTTGCAGGTGAAAAACTGTGCATTCAAACTTTTCTGTAAAGGTGAACTTATCCTTTATGTGAATACAGGTGTGTGAGTGCTTTCACCTTCTCACATCTCAGCTCCGGCCGGTGCTCAGACTTACAGGCTGCCGAAGCCTCAGATAACACAAATCACAAGAGGAGAAGTCGGCACCCAGAATGGCATCCAACAATGGTTTTCCTTTATTGCAAAAACATATATAACAGCTTTAAAACAGCCAACGTGTTTCGGCCATCAGACCTTAGTTTTAGCCAACCATGACTAAGGCCTGATAGCCAAAACACAGCTGTTTTACATGTTTTTGCAATAAAGGAAAACCATTGTTAGATTCTATTCCGAGTGCCGACTTCTCCTCTTGTGATTCGAACTTACAGGCAGGCAGTTACACAATGACAGACTCAATGAACTACTAGAGTGTTGAACAACGCCATGGTAGTCCACGCTGACAGTGCAAAGGATGTCTGTACTCGTAGTTTTCCCATTCACAGAACACTGTGAATGAACGATGCGACAGGGCAGGTGGAGCCAATTTTTTTTTAGATTGACAGCAAGCAGGGTATTCCTATGCAAATCAGTGCAGTGCGATTTGAGCCCATTCATTTTGAATGGGCTCAAAGTGCACTGCATTGCATAAAAGAAGTGCAGGCACCTTTTTTTGGAGCCGCACCGCAACCGCATTCCATTGTTGTTTTGTACCATGCAATCCGGTGCGAGCAAACACCCGGCATTTTTCAATCCTTTTGGGTGTCGTTAACTTTGTTTTGACACCCCCAGCGCATCGCAAACACAGTGCGGGAAACATGCAGGGATCGAATTTTAGCTGACAGTCTGACCACTAAAAATTTAGACGTAGTCAGCAAAGGCAACGTACGAATTTCTCTCCTTTTATACTCCATAGCAAGGGCCTGTATGTGACATGTCATCCATTGGAAAACATTTCACAGCTTCACAATCTAATGGAATTTATCGCTTCATTAACAGACAGCTGTTGGAGGTCACTGACACTATGATACAATACAAGAATGTCTCACATCCCCACAGATTGTAGTCAATATATAGGATATGCAGTCCAGCAAGAGTAACCAAAAAAATAAACCTGCATTATGTTTTATTTTGCAATATATAATATATTTGTGTATTGTATTATTATATCATTTTTATTATAATTTTTACTTTAGTGGTAAGATATCCCTTGAATGCAAATACCATACTCTGTGGCACTTTGCTTGGTAGATATACAGAATAGATATATGTTAGAGTGACTGTCATAACGATATATACAACTTAAACTAAACCCAACCGTTAAAGAAAGTAGATGTATAATGGCTTCTGTCTGCAGCAGACTGCTGACATCATCTCAGCCTAGGCATTCACTTGATTGGAGCTCATCGATTTTTTTATTATTATTATTACACAGGTCTCCATTCACAGAACCAGATCACATGTGCTATGTAGGTGACACATTTTCCCTAAATATCGCATGTGATCCTGCATTTGTCAATTCACTATACTGTTTTGCTGTATTTACCGCAAAATGCTTAACCACCTCCATACCGCAGGCCGTCATATGACATCCTGGGCTTTCAGTGGTGATATCTGGATGATGCCTGCAGCTGCAGACATCATCCAGATATCGTTTCTTTTTTCAGCTGGCGATTCCCTACACCATAAGAACAATCATAGCTGCTTGAACGTTCTTACTGGCGACGCGAGGGGACGCCCCTCCAGCCACCTTTTCTCCGGGCTCTCCCGTGTGATCAGGATTCCGCCGGCGCCAGGAGAAAGCCATAGAGAAAAACAAGGGACAGATGGTGCCCAGCAATCTCTATGACTTGTTATGTTATGATGTCACGTCTGGGCCGCCGGAAGTAAACAAAGCCAGGGTCTCGGCTGGAAAGCATCAGATCGTTCATTTTTTTTTTTTCTGATCTTGATGCTTTTCAGCCTGGAGGAGAGATGTGGGGCCTTATAGACCCCACATCTCCACATAAAGAGGACCTGTCACACACCATTCCTATTACAAGGGATGTTTACATTCCTTGTAATCGGAATAAAAGTGATAAAAAAATAACATTTTAAAGGGAAAGAGTAAAAAAAAAAAAAAATGAAAATAAAATAAACAATAAAAAAAAAAGTTAAAATGCCCCTATCTCCGCATACGTAGGTCGCGCCCGCATATGTAAACGACGTTTAAACCACATATGTGAGGTATCACTGTGAACGTTAGAGCGAGAGCAATAATTCTAGCACTAGACCTCCTCTGTAACGCTAAACATGTAACCTTTAAAAAAATTTAAAACGTCACCTATGGAGATTTTTTAAGTACTAAAATTTTGCCCCATACCACCAGTGTGCTCAATTTTAAAGTGTGACATGTGAGGTATCTATTTACTCGGCATAACGTCATCTGTCACATTATACAAAAACATTGGGCTAACTTTACTGTTTTTTTTTTTTTTCTTATTCATGAAAATGTATTTTTATCCCCAAAAATCGCGTTTGAAAAATAACTGCGCAAATACCGTGTGACATAAAAAGTTGCAATGACCGCCAGGTGTCTGCTAAAAATATATATATATATCAAACGCAAGGAAATGAAAAAAAAAATGCATTTTTGCTTGCACATGATTGGATGATGAAAGTCATCAGAGATCCCCCTCATTTACTAAGCTGCACTTGCAAAGTCCTCAGTCTATATGCCTTTAGTAAATCCACCCCATTACATGTAGTGAAATATATCTATTTTCTACGGTAATTGCACCAGATTTTTGGAGACTTTTCTTTTTGTGTATATACAAGAGTATACTTCATTTGCTGCAATTCTCCCAATCACTTCAAACTTAATACAGTACAATGTACATGCATGTCAATGGTGCAATCCCTTGTTAGAACAAATGTCATATGTAGTGGGAATTCTTTGCTTATTCACAATTATTTTTAGAGATATCTTTGGCTCAAATGCTTGCAAGACAGAATGGGATTATGAATAGAGAATTATTCTTACAAAGGAGTTGAACTTGAGCTGGTAGGAGAGGGGTGTCATCAATTTGAAGGTTTGACAGATGGATACCAGAGTGACACTATCAAGAATATCAGAGGGTGACAATGGCTATTCTCTAACAAGAAAACACAGACCTGTCCAAAGACATAGATATGACTTCCCAAATATCACAGCAAAAATGACTTTAAAGGAAGATTTCTCAACCAGGGTTCCATGGAAGCCGAGGGTTCCTCCAGAGGTTACCTGGGGAAAATGGTATCAAAAATGACACACATATACTGTATAAATACCCTTCTTCCACCACTTTTTTTTATAATATTTTCATTCATATTTGACATTTTTAACAACTTCCCGTCCGCCATATGCAAAATGACGGCGCAGGGAGGCTCTATTATCCTGACTGGGCATCATATGATATCCAGTGGATAAGCTGCTCGTGAGGGCGTGTAGTGTGGCGATCGGTACTGCGGTGTGTCGCTCTGTCACACCGCATCTCCGATCCCGGTAAAGAGCCTATGAGGTAGGCTATTTACCATGTGATCAACTGTGTCCAATCACAGCTGGTCATATGGTAACCACCAGGAAGTGCGGTTTATCGGCTTTTCCTCTATTCGCGCTGACAAGGCACAAGTAGAGGAGAGCTGATCAGAGGCTCTCCTGACATGGGGGGTCTGCGCTGATAATAAGCGCATTGATTATCAGTGGAGACCCATCAGAGATGCCCACTAGATCCACCAGGGATGCCAATCAGTGACCATCGGGGATGCCAATAAATGGCCACTTGTGATGCCAATCAGTGCCCATCAGTAATGCCCGTCAGTGTCTCCTCATCAGTGCTGCCTATCAGTGCCATCTATCAGTGCCGCCCATCAATGCCACCTATAAGTGCCCAACAGTGTGGCCTATCAGTGCCACCTGAGTGCCCATCTGTGCTGCATATCAGTGCCACCTATCAGTACCTATCAGTGCTGCATATTAGTGCGTCATCATCAGTGCCGCCTCATCAGTGCTTGTTAGTGAAGGAGAAAACATACTTAATTAAAAAATTTTATAACAGGAACGAAGAAAAACTTTTTTTTTTTTTTTTTAATTTTCAGTTGTTTAGCAAATAATAAAAAAACCCAGAGGTGATCAATTACCACCAAAAGAAAGCTCTATTTGTGGGAAAAAAATTATAACAATTTTGTTTGGGTACAACGTTGTATGACCGCGCAATTGTCATTTAAAATGCGACAGCGCTGAAAGCTGAAAATTAGCCTGAGCAGAAAGGGGGTGAAAGTGCCCGGTATTGAAGTGGTTAAAGATATTTTGTATTTACTTAATTGAACTTAGTTGCTTTTGATACACCACCTATGTATGTCCTGTGAAAGCTGCTTCCCTTTGACTGCTATTCTGATTGTCTTTTTTTTCTTTTTGTTTACAAACTTTTTATTGAAAAAAGTTAAGATAACAATTAAAAAAAAATAAACTTTTGATGATAAAAAGGTATCAATAGGTATCTGAGTTACAGTGACTTAATGAAGAGATGAAAAAGATGATATACTATTATTTATACAAATCTTCAAGAAGAATATTACTATAACATTAGATATAAGAAATGTTCATATGAAATCATACTGTAAGATACAGAGTATCGATCTATTATCATCAAATAAAAATAAAATATGAATATAAAACATTAAAATAATGTGTGTACCAGTGAAAAGTAAATAAATATATAAAACCGGATATCCTTTTTATATTGTTTTTGTTTATAGTATTCAGTCTGTTTTCTAGGATGTAAACATTGACTATGAGTAGGAATTGGTAGGTTAATGTCTATTGCAGAGGTCATATCAATCTGGATGTCGGTAAACAGGGTGGATTTGATTTAAATCATCATTTTTAAAGAGCAACAGTCATCTCTGTCCCGCCGTGGCTCCTCCTCTGACTCGCTGTTGACTCACCGACAGTCCCATTCATTTTAATGGTGATGTCTGGTGATGCAGCAGTGACACAACAAGGTGAGGGACGTGGCGACAGCAGGTGAGTGGGTGCCCGCTAACAGGAGCTGCCATGATGGATCTGAAATGACAGGTGCTCTTTACATGTAAGGACTTATTCTTGCTGGTAGTTAGAATCGTTAATATTTGCGAACAAAATGAAGGTTTTCTATTTAGAATAATAAGCTGTCAGGTTAGTAAAACAGAGCTATCAGAACCGATTCAATCATACAGTTTGTAGTGTACATAGCTATGCAAAACAATGGGATAAATGAATATTCCCAGAACTTTGTTTTATCTCATGTTTTTTTTTTTTTTTTTTAAAGGTGTTTATTTGTAATTTTCATTATAAACAACCCAAACAAGGACATAAGAATATGCCATTTACATTTCTTATCTCATGATTACTGTGACATTGTGTGAATGCATCAATGCAGTGCATGTTATCTCAGCTTGCAGAGTTTGGATTCATTGAATGAATTTACCAAAAATGTAACGATTGCAGAATATACAGCCTCATGCTACATAACTAAGCTCCATTTCATGCTGAATAAGCTAAATTATTAATGTATCCTAAACAGAAAACTATCTTTAGATAGATTTTTACACCAAAAGCATTTTATTAAAAAAAATTGATAAAAATAAAAAAAATCGATTAAAATCAAAAAAATCATCTGATTTTTTTAAAATTAAAAAAAAAAAAATCATAGATTTTTATCCACCCTGTCGGTAACGGAACCATGGGGCCCATTTACCATCGAAAGAGGATTTAGAGTCATATAATGTGTGAAAAATTTCTCGAATAGACTAAACTATGCAGATGGAACAAATTTTTCTAATTGCCTTTTTTCTTTCGAATTAATCCATGCTGCAGGGACCGCGCTGACTTAGCGAGTTGGCAAATATTTACAGTGTAAAACATTTTACCTCTATTAGCAATAAAAACTGACAGAGGTTTTAATTCTTCTCCACTGTATCCATGCCACTGGATATCGCATGAGATAAAATACCGCATGGTTTTATGAGATAAATACCGTATAGTTTGATGAAATACTGCATGTGCTATTTTGGTAGCTTTTTTTTTGTGAATTGCATTTTTTTTTTTTTTTTAAACACTGAGCTATTTTACCAGAAATTTTTACCACTTCATCCCTGGAAGGTTTTACCCCCCTTTCCTGACCATTTTTTGCGATACGACACTGACAATTGTGCGGTTGTGCCATGCTGTACATAAAATTGATGTCCTTTTTTTTTCTCCCACAAATAGAGCTTTCTTTTGGTGGTATTTGATCACCTGTGTGGTTTTTATTTTTTGCGCTATAAGCAAAAAAAGACCGACAATTTTCAAAAAAAACAAAAACGATATTTTTTACTTTGTGCTATAAAACACATCTGTAAAAAAAAATCTAATTTATTCATCAATTTAGGCCAATATGTACTCTGCTACATGTTTTTGGTAAAAAAAAAAAAAAAAATAATCCCAAGAAGCGTAAATTGATTGGTTTGCACATAAGTTTATAGCAACTACAAACTATGGGATAAATTTATGGACTTTTTATTTATTTTTTATTGTTTTTACTATTAATGGTGGCGATCATCAATTTTTAGCTGGACAAATTGACACTAATGCCGTGTACACATGAACGGACTTTCGATGGACTAAACTCCAAAGGACTTTTTGATGAACTTTTGACGGAGTCCCGACAGAGTTCCGACGCAACGGACTTGCCTACACACGATCACACCAAAGTCTGACTGATTCCAACGTGATGACGTACGACGGGTCTAGAATAAGGAAGTTGATAGCCAGTAGCCAATAGCTGCCCTAGCGTCGTTGTTCTTCCGTCGGACTAGCATACAGATGAACGGATTTTTCGTCTGGACTCGAGTCCGTCGGAAAGATTTGAAACCTGTTCTATTTGTAATGTCCGTCTGATTTTTCGACAGCAAAGGTCCGATGAAACCCACACACGATCGCATTGTCCGGCGGATTCGTTCCGTCGGACCTTTACTGTCAAAGTCCGGTCATGTGTACACGGCATAAGTGTCACTTTTTGGGGACTAGTGGCACCAATACAGTGATCAGTGCTAAAAAAAAAACATATTTTTTTAAAATGCAGCACGGAGATGGGAGCAGGTCCTGTTTTTATTATTGGTGAAGTTGGACATTCAGTATCTGTTTTAGAGCGTTGCAATGTGTGTGTGTGATAAAATGCAACAATGCAGATGATCCCTAAAGCAGAAGATCTGATCTGAAGAGGTCTTGGTTTTGCTGCTCACATGTTAGTCGGTTTGCAAAAGAGGGGGCTCAACCATCCTCAACTTTGATCTTCTCCTTCCACCGAGATCTCATGACCAAACACTGGGTATTTTTTAATGTGAGCAGCACTGAAGGGAGCCTGAAGCAGCCCAGCATAGACTGATAATATCGGAGTATAGTTCAGTTTTAATGTGATGTTTATGTGAGTGGTGCAAGTGGAGTGCCAAGGATTCTATTTTCTCTATTAATGCCGTGAAATATTTGTTAACTAAGCTATTATTCTGAAGCCACCAGAGCTCTTAAATCTGCAGTCTTTATTGATATCGTCATAATCAAGGCTGCTGGAAAAATTGCTGGAGCAACACAATTGCAGATTCAGCTGTTACACGAAGCTTGTACAGTGGAGATGTGGAGTTGTTGTAGGAAGGTTTTGTAGATGAGTTTTGTAAGCTGCGCACAGTTTTTTTTTTTTTTTCTTCGTTGGGTAATAGGAAGGATGAAGAACATTTCTCTGCATTAATTAAGCTGAAATATGAGCAATGAAAGCAAACATTTTCTGAATATTACATGGAGAGTGAACCATTACTGTCAGGTTAAGGTCTAGTGATCAGTGCTGTGCTTATACTGCTGGCCCAGTTACAACCAAAAAACCCCCATACATTGTATATTCACTTTATACCTTTCTTATACTGTGGTTGTCACCAAGCAAAGCACACCTTGGAGGCTGAATCTGATCAAGGCAGGTCAAAAAAATGCAGCAATGTATTCGGTAAAAATCGTTTTGTGAACCTCTGTAATGAAAAATGCACAAAGCATATCCTTCAATAGTGTGTACTTCCCTTAACCACTTAAAGTGGATGTAAACCCATTGTCATCCTTTCTCAACTACTGCCATAGGGGTTATCTATAAGGATATACATGCCTCCTGCATGTATCTTTACCTGTCAAATGTCTCCCCTCTGTCTGTTATTAGACCCGAAAAACTGCAGATTCTGTGGGCGGGTCTGTTGTCTGGAGCTCGGTGGGTGGAGTCATGATGTCAGTAGACTCCCCACCCACCTCTACACCCCCCTTGTCAATATGCATTTTCTCCTGTGTATTTCTTACACTGAACTTCTGCTATGATCTCTAACATCCAGTGAAAAGATAGGAAAGTAACCACATGACTTCAGCATGCCAAATCATGCTGAGGTGTGGAACAGCCAATCCTTGCAGAGCTGCTGAAGAAAGGAGTGGGGGGTGGGAATTAAAAAATATTACATGTCTTAGGCTAGTGCACGAGATATGTAAATCACCTGTCACTCACAGCAAGGGGGTGGATTCGACAAAGTTTTTGTTTGTCAAATTGGGCGCAGGCGCACTGAGCGTGCCGTTTCTATCGGCGATCATGCAACGCATACTAGCTCATTATGTCTTTGTCTTGCAGGGTGTTTTTTTTTTTCAGTGGCTCTACTTCCTCTTTAAGTGGCTTGCTTTTGAAAAATAATGTTTAATGAGCTATTAGTATGATATTGTATATTATATTAGTATTAGAGTGCTGCATTCATTTTGTGTTTTTATATCTGCCCAGTGTTCAGCTTTATTTTTTTTAGGTAGTAGGTAGCATAATCACTGACTGCCCCCCACATCAATGTGTCCTATATAAAGTAAGTACAGATATACGTTGCAGACAAAAAACTTTCTTCTATTATTTCTATTAGGTGTCTGTTGAATAACTAAGGCCCCTTCCACAAGGGTGATCCGATCAGGTCTGCGGATGGTCCATGTATATACCTTTGGACCATCGGGTGTCAGTGGACTTTGTCGATTTACACCCGCCTACCTCCGATCCAGTCCGTAAAAAAAATACAAACGGAAAGGGATCTGTTCCGCTCGGTCTAGGCAGATCGGATCAGAAGGCAATTGGGTGTAAACGGACCGGCTGTCTGTTTATACCTGACTGTTCACAGAGCAGAGCAGGCTGTGTCCGTGTCTGCTCTGCAAGAACTGAGCGTTCTGTTTTGATAAGTAGGGGATCATCGGACAGATCCCATGCTGAACACAACAGATTCCACCCTGTTTGAAAGGGGCCCTAAGGCTAAGTTCACACTGGCATAAAAAGCAAGCGTTTGAGGGGTGTTTTTTGAATGCCTATGCAAATGATACTATGGACAGCACACAGTGCAGTTCACATTATCAAACCATGAAGCGTTAGCATAGTTGAAGCCTCATGTCAAGTCTGGAGGAGGTGGAAATCTTTCAACGCTTCCCATTCAAGTCTATGGTAACGTTCTGCAAACACAGGCGTTTGTGGTGCGTTTGTGGTGCGTTTGTGGTGCGTTTGAATTAGTTTTAAAAAAATCATGCAGGAGGAATATAATGTCCCACAATGCCCTGTAATGATAGCGGAGAGGATAGAGTGTCCAGCAGTCACTTCCTTCTATGCACTTCCTGTTTGTGCTGCTGGAAGATGGCTGACATCAACTTCTGAGGGTAGGTACATAAATCATGACACCGGGCAGGAAAGTGCTCTTTAGAATATCTGACAATTGGATGTACCCAACAGTGCCTGGATGTCCTTCTTCTCTTCCTCTACTTAGCCAATTGCTCATACACCAGCATCATCTGCAGGAGGCCAAACATGAGAGAGAGCATAGTAAAGGAATCCATGCGGCTACCTTCTCTGCTAATGGAGTATGCACAGGAAACATTCACCATGACAAGCCACTCCTCAAATTGTTTATTTCCTGTAATATCACTTCCCTAATAAAATAAAAAAATAGGGCTTTGTGGAGCAGTTTTAACGAGCATTAAATGCGACAAAACCGCGCATAGGGCATTTAGGGAGCATTTGAAAGCGTCATTACTGCTTGTAAAATACCAGTCTAACACACATACTAAATCGCATTAATGCCAATCTAACGCCTATACAAAAGCGCATTAACACTATAGGAGCATTTGTTAAGCGTTAGAAGTTAAGGGCGGCTATACACAATCCTGTTGAACCGTCCGAAATTCGAAACGTTAATGGGCAGGCTGAATGTACCAAGTTGATTGATTGATCAACTTGGGTACAACCAGATTGCCGGATTCTCTTATGACTATTGCTAGCGGCTTTTATAACTATTGAGAAAAAACAAATACAGTCACATATACTCAGTATATGAAATATACAGAAAACCATAAACAAGCTAGGCAGTTGATGGCCATAAGTAATCTCGCCAGCGATGCTGCATTTAGGAGATGCAAGTTTTAGTCCAATGTGTGCTCTGATAGCTGGTTCCTTCTTTCAGTCTCTAATAAGGATGAGCTCCGGCGTGTTCGCACAGCCCACGTGCAGAGCCCGCCAGGAAGTCGGCACTGCGCTGCGCTAATCACGGGCAGTGAGACTTTGTCCCGATGCGCGGCTGCAGAGATCGGGAAATGTCTCTTTGCCTGTGATTAGTGTAGCACAGTGCCGACTTCCTGGTGGGCTCTGCACGTGGGCTGTGCGAACACGCCGGAGCTCATCCTTTTGCTTGCGTACACACGAGCAGAAAGAGCTTTTCATTGTATATTCCGATCGTGTGTATGCCCCATCGGACTTAGATAGAGAACATGTTCTATATTTTTCTGATGGAAAAAATTACTATTGGGAAAACCGCTCGTCTGTATGCTGTTCCGACGCACCAAAAACGATGCATGCTCTGAAGCAAGTACGAAACGGAAGCTATTGGCTACTGGCTATTGAACTTCCGTTTTCTAGTCCTGTCATACGTGTTGTACGTCACCGCGTTCTGGACGGTCGGAATTTGGTGTGACCGTCTGTAGGCAAGACAGCTTGAGCGGAATTCCGTGGGAACTCCGTCGTAAAAACCTTCAGAGTTTATTCCGACGGCAAAACCAGTCGTGTGTACAGGGCATTCGTCTCAAGATGCAGTCTGAGTTCCCAGGATGCAGCTGTTTCTCTTCCTTAGACCAAAGAATGATGGGAACTTTTGTTAAAGGTGAACAGTTTCTAGTTTCTGCAAAAGCAGTACATTTACGCCAACCCCATCTTGTGGTCAAATCTGATATTGCAGGAAAACCACTTTATAGGTATCCTGATGGAGGCAGAACACCATGGTTGCATGAAAGAAATTTTCACAGTGGATAACCTGCCTTAGTCAAGTGTGAACAAGTCCTAGTGCTCACCTAAGCAAGAAATGAGGGAGTGAGAGGAAAAAAAACCCTTTCAATAGTGTTAGGGGCGGGGGTAGGGAGGAGGATCAGCGGCACTTCCACTTTTGAGCGAAGGTGCGCTTTAAGACATGCATTTCCTACAACAGTGAATTTCAGGTTTGTACTGCAAATTGTTCTTGTTATCCTTGGCTTTTGTACATCAACTAATATTATGTACACGCTTATTTTTCCCCTGATCTGCACCTCCTTATTTTCTGAAAGCGGAAAGAATAAACAACCTTTCAGAAAGCTGCTTCTGTAGTAAAATGTGCTGGGCTATGCAGTAGTTTATTTTCAGTGAAGTGAATGCAGAAATGTGGAAAAATAACAGGAGGAAGGCAGGGAATGCTTATTCTACATAATTGGTGCATGGTGAGCCAAGCGCTGCAGAGACGTTCAGAGATCTCGCTCTGTTCTCTGCTAACAAAATGATGAATGATGACGGAGCCATCCAGGCTACGACTGCCACAATGAATTCTTTTAGTCCTGCTCCAAAAGAAAAACATTTTCACATTTTGCTCTAGTCAAATGTAATTAGAAAATTCTGTTTAAGAGCAACGTCATTCGGTAAACCATTTATGGGACATTTCTGTACAGCCACTGGGACTGTTACATGTCAACTCACAGACAGATTATTCATTTATGTTTCCTTAAAGGGCAACTCCAGCCTGATGACTAATAACACGGTAATGATACACTATATTGCCAAAAGTATTGGGACACCTGCCTTTACACGCACATGAACTTTAATGGCATCCCAGTCTTAGTCCGTAAGGTTCAATATTGAGTTGACCCACCCTTTGCAGCTATAACAGCTTCAACTCTTCTGGGAAGGCCGTCCACAAGGTTTAGGAGTGTGTCTATGGGAATGTTTGACCATTCTTCCAGAAGCACATTTGTGAGGTCAAACATTGATGTTGGTGAGAAGGCCTAGCTCGCTCAATTCATCCCAAAGGTGCTCTGTGGGGTTGAGGTCAGGACTCTGTGTAGGCCAGTCAAGTTTATCCACCCCAAACTTGCTCATCCATGTCTTTATGGACCTTACTTTGTGCACTGGTCCAAATCATTTGGTGGAGGGGGGATTATGGTGTGGGGTTGATTTTCAGGGGTTGGGCTTGACCCCCTAGATCTAGTGAAGGGAACTCTTAAGGTGTCAGCATACCAAGACATTTTAGATGCCCTCAACTTTGTGGGAACAGTTTGCGGACTGCGCACCAGAGCACAAAGCAAGGTCCATAAAGACATGGATGAGCGAGTTTGGGGTGGAGGAGCTTGCCTGGTCTGCACAGGCTCCTGACCTCAACCCAATAGAACACCTTTGGGATGAATTAGAGCGGAGACTGTGAGCCAGGCCTTGCCCACATCAGTGCCTGACGTCACAAATGTGCTTCTGGAAGAATGGTCAAACATTCCCATAGACACACTCCTAAACCTTGTGGACAGCCTTCCCAGAAGAGTTGAAGCTGTTAAAGCTGCAAAGGGGCTGGTCAACTCAATATTGAACCCTACAGACTAATACTGGGATGCTAGTAAAGTTCATGTGCTTGTAAAGACAGACGTCCTAATACTTTTGACAATATAGTGTACATTCAGGAACTGTTTTACCCTATAAAGGGTTAGTTCACTTTTACCCAAAAACTACCTTTGCAGTTAAGGGGCACCTATAGTTAAAACAAACTCTGCGGCTTTGACTGAAGTTGGATATCGCCCCTTGCTATAGGTGTTGGTCATTTTTAAGCAGTACCTCCTGAGGCCTGGTTGAAAAGCTCCCTGAGATCGCATCATCCCATTGTGTCTTGTCGCTAGAAAGTTGCTAAGACACTCCCAGCAATCAGTGGTCACCTCCACCATCACAGGAACAAGCTCTCAAACCCCAACACACGTGTGGTCCACTATCTCCTTCCTTGAGCTCTGAGTTACTGCAACAAGGGAGAGAGAGTGCGCATGCGAGTGGGTTTGAAGCACCTGGGAGCATCATATCAATAAGGCAGGGTGGGGCGATGACACCTCTGGGATGCTAGCCAGGTGCGGTTGTACACATGCCATGATGTTTTACAAAAATGATACCCCCTTTTGCGTTGGGCAGTGCTGCTGCCTAACGTGACCTATTCTTGTGAACAGAGCCACATTGCAACCGCTGTGCAATGCATCCTTTTGGGGTTTGGGCTTTACAGCGTTAAAACAGGCAGTGAGGAGGCGACATATCGCCTCCTCACTACCGATCAGATGCCTCTGAAAAGCAATCCACCATGGATCACTTTTCAGTGGAATGACAAGGTCAAGGTCTTCCGCAAGTATAAACTTTGCCTTAAAATGTTTGTAAACCCTTACATATACCCAATGAAGTGACTGATACACAGAGATGAAACAAATCCTCCTACAAAGGTTGAGACCTGATTGTGAGGAATAACCACCCCCCTCCCCCCTAAACAATCTTGTAGGGAAGTGTGCACAACTGGGGCTGTCATTCACAGGCTGTGTGCTGGAGGCCCCCGCCCCTTCCCCCCTTAAAGTCTTGGAGTCAGCACAACTCAACTATAGTTTGTTAATTTTTCATCTCAGAGGTTTACAATCATTTTAAACCCACAATAGTAAAATCAGTCTGTACATGCAGAATAGCATCCTTGTTATGCTCACTGTGAAACCCAAGGAATTTATCCTCTGCATTGTGTAAAAAGGCTGTTTGCTACTGTCTTCTCCGATGCTCCCTTTCTTCCACAGTCCCCAATCCATCTGTTGATAAAACAGAGGCTAGGGAACAAGCTGCACATTCTCAGTTTGGTGTGTATTGCTAGAGAGTTTTTTTTTTCTTGGGAGAGTGCATGTGATCAGCACAGGGCCAATCAACACTGTCCAGACAGATGGTCAGGGGGTCCTGCAGCCAGATAGGACAGTCAAAGCAGAATGAAAACTCTTCCTAAATGCTTTAACCCAGGGGTCTTCAAGCTATGGCCCTCCAGTTGTTCAGGAACTGCAATTCCCATCATGCCTAGTAATGTCTGTGGATGTCAGAGTTTTACAAAGCCTCATGGGACGTGTAGTTCTACAACAGCTGGAGGGCCGTAGTTTGGAGATCCCTGCGTTTAACCAGACACTGATAGAAGTCACAAGACTGCTATATACTGCTGATGAGAAAAGGTATTTAGCAGTTTATATTTATGAAAATAATTGTATTTCCATATTCTGTGTACTGTGGGAGACCAGATATAGTGAATGCAGATCCTGGATTTAGTAGCACTTTAAAGAGGAAGTAAAGCCTCTGAAAAAACAAAAAAAAAAACACCCTGCAAGACAAAGGTATAATAAGTTAGTATGCATAGCATACTAGCTCATTATAAATTACTTACCTGAGATTGAAGCCACCGCATCGGCCCTTGTTCGCCTCCTCCGCCGGCGCCATCTATCCCGGAGTGACTTCCGAGTATCGCGGCTCCGGCGCTGTGACTGGCCGGAGCCGCGATGACGTCACTCCCGTGCATGCGCGCTGGTGCCGCCACTAACGGCATGATCGCCGTTAGAAACGGCACGCTCAGTGCGCCTGCGCCGGATGTCTACGCCACTATTTCTGCAAATATCTCCTAAACCTTTTAGGTTTGGGAGATATTTCTTGCACCTACAGGTAAACCTTAATCTAGGCTTACCTGGAGGTTAAAGCGGGGGTCCACCTATCTATCGTTTTTTTTTTTTTTTTTGAGTTCATTCACAAACTTTTCTTCTCAGCATTACATACTCACATATTGTGTGTAATATGTTCGCCTGTGTCAGATTTTGTTGGAAAGAATAACTTATATTATTCACTGCAGGCGGTTTCCATCTTCATTGTGGGCATTTGAAGCCCACAAGCATTTATTTCCTGGATGTGGTGAATTCTGTGCTCCCAGCATTCACCGCTCGTTCCCGCACATGCTCAGTGGCATCCTGGGAAGCCTGAGACTAGCTCCCAGGAGTCTGGGAGAGGCTAGAAACACGCCTACTCCCACGGGAGGAGAACCAGGAAGTGCAAAGAAGAATAGAAAAATAAAAGGTAATTACGGCGATTTAAATTTTTTTAAACGGCATGTCAGCATCTAGGCAAGGAAGAGAATACATACAGATATTGTTCAAAATTTGGGTGGAACCCCGCTTTAAATTGGTTGTAATGGGTTTACAACCACTTTAAGACCCTATTTACACTGAAGGCATTTTTCAGGCGTTTTAGTGCTAAAAATAGCGCCCGTAAAGCGCCTGAAAAACGCCTCCCATGCCACTGCAGTGTGAAATCCCGAGTGCTCTCACACTGGGGCGGTGAGCTTGCGGGACGTTACAAATAGTCCTGTAAGCAGGATCTTTGGGGCGGTTTAGGAGCGGTGTATACAGCTCTCCTAAACCGTCCCTGCCCTTTGGAATGCATTAACAGCGCTTCCGAATCGCCACAACACGGGTGGTTTTAACCCTTCTGGTGCTAGCGGGGGTTTAAAAGCGCCCCGCTAGCGGTTGAAAAGCGCCTCCAAAACTAGCAGCGATTTACCGCTAACATGGCGCGGCCCCAGTGTGTAAGGGCTCTAAAGATCAGATAATAAACTTTATAATAGATACACATTAAAAATGTTTTAAATAACATTGACTGCAAACCATTCAAGTTTCCCTTAGGCGTGGGGAATCGGGTAAATATGTCGGGTGAATCAGATTTTTGGGCATATATATATATAAGGATTAAGAATAATAGGCTGAACACATGGAATTTTCCTTTACATTAAGGATTGGGGAGGAGGAGGGGACCCTGCTAGTCATGAGGTTGTCTGCCAGTGATATAAACTTTCTTATTTCTATATTTATCTGCCAGTGTATGAATCTTGTCAGCAGTAAATCTATCCATATGAAGCAGCAAGGTCATAGCGAAAATCATCCAGGCTTATACACATTAGAGAGGGCAAGAAAAATTACAAAACACTTTGACTTTTAGCTAATTTATGCACATACATCAAATGTTAGAAAGGTTGTGCGTCTAAAACTGAAGATTTTACAGAAGCGGTCTTTGAGTTATGGGTGGAAACTGACAGATTGATATGTCCTGTCTTGATTCTCCTCTGTGCTCTGGCCGCCTTCTCCCCTATCGCTCCCGGTCAAGCAAACTTGGTGGCTAAAAACTTCATGCCATGGTGGGAATAAAGAAGCTTCCATTGCCAGCTTGTTTTTAAAGGTGCAAGCTTCGGAGTAGACCTCTGCGATCTGTTTAGTTATGAATCGAAATTCGGATAAAATTTTCTTTATTTGGAGATAATAGTAACAAATTTTGTTTCTCTCTCTCTCTCTCTCTCTCTCTCTCTCTCTCTCTCTTCTCTCTCTTCTCTCTCTTCTCTCTCTCTCCCTCTCTCCCCCCCTTCTCTCCCCCTTCTCTCTCTCTCCCCCCCTTCTCTCTCTCTCCCCCTCCTCTCTCTCTCTCTCCCCCTCCTCTCTCTCTCTCTCCCCCTCCTCTCTCTCTCTCTCCCCCTCCTCTCTCTCTCTCTCTCCCCCTCCTCTCTCTCTCTCCCCCTCCTCTCTCTCTCTCTCCCCCTCCTCTCTCTCTCTCCCCCTCCTCTCCCCCCCCCTCCTCTATCTCTCTCTCCCCATCCTCTCTCTCCCCCCCATCTCTCTCTCCCCCTCCCCTCTCTCTCTCTCCCTCCCCCTCTCTCTCTCTCTTCTCCCCCTCCTCTCCCTCCCCCTCCTTCTCTCTCTCTCTCTCTCTCTCTCTCTCTCTCTCCCCTTTTTATCACCCACTCTCTCACTTTTTATCTTTTCCACTGGGGTTTAGTGTTGGCTTTTCCCCTTATATTGCATAATAAAATAAAAAAGCGTATGAGAAAACAGTATAATCCAGGGGGGTGTACAAGAAGCTCTGCTGAATACACATATCAAATACTATTTACACCAGAGCCCAACGCCTTCAATTTATTTATTTGACTTTATGATTTGGTATATAATGTTTGCTGCATTTCATGATTATACAGTGCCTTGATAAAGTATTCATATCCCTTGAAATGTTCCAAATTTTAAAGATTTCTGAATGATGGGTGCAGCTACAGGCATCATTTGGATATCGTCTTTTTCAGCCGCCGATTCCCTTCACCGTAAGAACAATCATAGTGGCTGTTCAGACGTCCCCCCCTCCTGCCGCCCTCTGGCGCTTCTCCTGGCTCGCCCATGCGATCGGCGAGCCGGAGAAGGAATCCAATGCCGGCGGAGGTTAGCCATAGGACAGATGGTCCCTGGCAGTCTCTATGACTCTCAGAGGCCCGGGCGCGACCTTATGACGTCAAGTCCGGGCCGGTGGAAGTAAAAAATGAGGGGGCTGGAAAGCCTGCAATTGTTAATTTTTTTTTTTTTTTGGGATCTCAGGCTTTCCACTTTTATAGACCCCACATCTCTGCATAAAGAGGACCTGTCACGCACTATTCTTATTACAAGGGATGTTTAAATTCCTGGTAATGGGAATAAAAGTGATCAAAAAAAAGTTTTTTAAAGGGAAAGTGTAAAAGTAAAATAAAATAAACAATAAAAAAAATTAAAGCTCCCCCGTCACCACGTGCTCACATGCAGAAGTGAACGCATATGTAGGTCACGTCCACATATGTAAACGACGTTCAAACCACACATGTGAGGTATCACTGCGAACGTTAGCGTGAGAGCAATATTTTTTATCCTCTTTTCTGTCCCAATTTACTCCATTTAGCTACTAGGGGGTGTTAACCATCTCTACTTGTCAAGTCATGAGTTGGTACTTCCACAGACCTGAAGACCCTATTCCTGCCCTTGTGCGACAGCTCTGAGCTACCAATCCCCGAGAACCATTTCTGCCACATGGCCATGCTATACCCAAAAGCATCTGGTACTTTCTATGCTCTTGATGGCTGAACAGAGTGGTGGGGGAAGGAAGGAAAGGCGAATGTGTGATTCTGGTGGTACTGTTATTAAGTGAGCCTGTTGTTTGACATGCTTGGCTAAGCATGGCTCCACTTCAAGGCATCTGCTGCACAGCCTGTGTGTTGAGTTGCTTCCTTTCAGCTAAGTTCTTATTAGTACTTTATTTGGTCACATATTCAAAACAAGTACATCGATCAGAGCAAAAAATAAAGCTGATTACTGCGTTCATATCCTGACAGGTACCCTTCAAGAAACTACTCCAAAATGCAGTGTTCTAGTGAAGGAAATGGCTTTGCTAGGTAGGGTGAGTGTTGTTAGAATTAAAGCCTAAAATGTAGGCAAGGCTCAAATTCTGAAAAAAGTCATTGTTTGCGCTACACCTTTCATTAAAATGTTATAACTGACGTATAAGATAGTTCAATACATTATGTATGTATATATTTGTTCAGTCGTATCCGACTCTCACTGATTGTGTAGGCCAGCTGTTTGAGCACCATGTCTGATACGCTTGAGATCCCCTTCTCCAGAATTTTCTTGCTGAATTTTTTACAAGGTAGATCACCAACTCTTTTCTCAACCTTCCCCAGTTGTTTGGCTTAGGGATGGCACGCACACATACTAGGACCAATTTAGACAGGAGGCGGTTAAGCTTACCACCATGTCTTTGAAGTTTGGGAGTACCAGGGGGGAGACCCATGTGAAGATAGGCAGAACATTCTACTCCATGCACACATCACCTAAATTCACAGTTAAAGTTCCTTTAAATTGAAATCATGTTCCATTGAGATGAATTTAACAAAGTCAAACTTGTGTACAGATCTGGGATGCTGGTTATCCAATAGCATTGCCCAGAGCACCCAAAGAGCAATATCACTGTGACCTTTCTTCTGTGGCCTATAGCTAGATAACATATTCAAAGCTGTTGTAAAATAATTGCAGACTTCTTGCTCTGCGTACCCAATGGAGAATTATAAATTAGCGAGGTTAGAAATTTTTTTGGGGAGAAACTAATTTTCCAAAATTGTTTTTTCTCTTTAAGAAGAGAAGAGAAATTACAGAGAACCAGTGTTAATCTTGACATCAAATTTCAATTCAGTTTTAGTCATAGTCTTTTGACTAAAATGCCATTTTAGATTTAGTCGTACTTTAGTCATTTGAATTGTTTTAGTTTTATGCCGCGTACACACGAGCGGACTTTCCGTCAGACTCGGTCTGGCGGACCAGACTCTGTCAGACAATTTGATCGTGTGTGGGCTCCAGCGGACTTTTTTTCCCAAAAGTCTGATGGACCTAGAAATAAAACATGTTTCAAATCTTTCCGACGGACTCGAGTCCGGTCGAAAAATCCGCTCGTCTGTATGCTAGTCCGACGGACTAAAACCGACACTAGGGCAGCTATTGGCTAATGGCTATCAACTTCCTTGTTTTAGTCCGGTCGTACGTCATCACGTACGAATCCGTCGGACTTTGGTGTGATCGTGTGTAGGCAAGTCCGTTCATTCGGAAAGTCCGTTGGTAGTCTGTCGAAAGTCCGTCGGACCAGTCCGGTCGAAAAGTCTGCTCGTGTGTACGCGGCATTAGTCGTACAGTACATTTTAGTCACCTAAAATCATTTTAGTCAAATAGAATATAATGGGTTTGGTTAAATTGTAATGCAATATTTAAGCATTTCTCTATGTCCAAACTCTTTAAATACTCCTGGAGTAAAAATCTAATAACAGATTTTTATCTATGGTATTTAGGCTTGAACAAACTACAGATACATATTTAGTTGTTGTGATGTATAACCAGTATTAATTTTGATGTCAAATTTCAATTTAGTTTTAGTCATAATCTTTTGACTAAAATGCTATTTTAATTGTTGTCGTATTTTAGTCATCTGAATTGTTTGTTTTAGTTGTATTTTAGTCAATTTAAATAGTGTTAAATTTATCTATGAAAATATTTCCGTGTACGAAATTAACACTTCAGAGAACATAATATTGTTGTTTTAATGGTGGGCAAACTTGGTCCAAAGTGAAAATTAGCAAGCAGCTTATTCATTTATAACTAGCGAGGAGATAGACATGGGAGGGACGTGCATCTTCCTTGATAGAGCTGCATGATCCTCTAATGTCAGAAATAAATTAATCATTTTTGCATTGTTTGTGTCCATTGGCTGTATTGGTACAGAAGAGGTCTTTAGCTGCCCTGGGTTTGGATCACTCATGTCTTGTACCTATGTATTTTCTGCTATTTAAAAGCTTCTTAAAAGCTACATATTTGCTATTCTTTGTAACGAAGACCTTGAAGACAAGAGAGTGGTCGGCTAATATCAATCTACATGTTTTCCAGTATTTATTTTGAAAGCCCTTTTCACACAGGCCTTCCATCAGTTCATTTTTGACCCATGATTACATGGAAGAAAAACAGACTGCAATGTATTCCTATGGGTATTGGTTACAAGCTTATGTGCGTCTGCCTATACCGCCCACTAGAACCAAATAAAAAAGTTTGCGTCGTAAATCCGCTTTTACTGCCTGACCAGATTTGGGCATATATTGGCAGACACACACCCACTTACATCTGGCCCCACCAAGGGCTCTTTTACAATTTTTCTTTGGGTGGCAGTAAAACCATGCGGCTGAGCCTCGTCTTTAACATTCCTCAATCGTTTCCCCTTCAGCTGTAGAGGCCGTGACCGAGGGTATATACATGCTGTAGCTGCAATGCTTTGCTTTGCGGCTGTGGCGGGAATTATACCCCCCTGTTGCTTTTGACAGGCGTAGCACCCGCTGAGTGCAATCCATTCGAGTGAATAGGGCCAATCTTCAACTGCTTGCAATGCACGAGCTTGCAGCAAGCTACTGCAGGGTTCAAGGGGTTAAAGTAGGCGGTGAGGAGGCGATACAACGCCTCCTCACTACCTGTCAAATGCTCTCTGAAGAATGATTCAAGTGCGGATCACTCTTCAGAGACCAAAGCAAGGGTGAATGAGTCCTTAGGGATTACATGGGTCCTTTTTTTCCTCCTTCACAGGATGGAGGAAACATCAGAATAAAGACAGATGTCACATATGAGATGAAACAGAGGGGTCCTCTGTAAAAGGGGCCTTTTAGGAAAACTGTGCTGACAGAAAAATGAGCAATGTCATTGCTGACCAGACCTCTTCTTCTTAAAATGCTTGGCTGTCATGCTGATCCAATTACTTCAATGCTTTCCTAGTCACTAAGCCAGAACAAATTTGAAGTTCTGACTTTTAAGAAAGGCATTTTGCCGTGAAATGAAATTTTACCTAGAACCATATGCATTTTTCTTGTTAAAGAGGACCCCCTGTCCCCATCCCTACTTTGTAAACCTGTATACCTTAATAAGGGGGGGGGGGGGGGGAATAAGCAATCATTCTTACCTATATCCTGTTTCTTCATACTCACCTAATTTTATCCTGCCTCTGCAATGCCCGGGTGCCCGTTCCTGTGCCACTAGTTTAAAAATGCCCGTGACATGTGCAGGAGTTGAAGCGTATGATGTAATGTCTTTCATCTTGCACATGAGCTGCAGAAAACTACTGGGGGGGGGGGGACGACTCTTCCCCGAAATCTTGGGGAGAAGCTTTTTTCCCTTAGTAAATGACTGTTATTACGTACAGCAAATTCATGAAATGAGGCTTCATCTCACACATGCGCAGTGTGATAGCACTGCGAGAACTTGCGAAATCTCGCAGTTTAAGTACGGAATTTCCCTGAAGGGAACGGTGATGTTGACTTCCCATTCTATGCATTTAGGTAAAAAACCTCCAGCGGCTCCTACTGCTGTCAATCAAATTCTGTGACGAAGAAGCCGAGGGGGGGGGGGTACTTATCCGCACCGTCTGGGTCAATGGACACATTCAGGGGATTGAGTCTGCAGGTGTGCCCTGATAAGGAGCACCTTCCTATGGTGACACATGGAGAAGAGGAGGGGCCAGGAGCATCGGCAGGGAACCTGAGAACAGGAGGATCAGGGCTGCTCTGTGCAAGACCATGCACAGAGCATGTAAGTATAACATGTTTATAATTTAAAAAAAAAAAATACATTTAGATTTACAATCACTTTAAATTGCATAAGGGGTTCTTTACTGTTATGCCCCGTACACACGGTCGGATTTTCCGATGGAAAATGTCCGATCAGAGCGTGTTGTCGGAAATTCCGACCGTGTGTGGGCTCCATCGGACATTTTCCATCGGATTTTCCGACACACAAAGTTGGAGAGCAGGAGAAAAAATTTTCCGACAACAAAATCCGTTGTCGGAATTTCCGATCGTGTGTACACAAATCCGACGGACAAAGTGCCACGCATGCTCAGAATAAATAAAGAGATGAAAGCTATTGGCCACTGCCCCGTTTATAGTCCCGACGTACGTGTTTTACGTCACCGCGTTTAGAACGATCGGTTTTTCCGACAACTTTGTGCGACCGTGTGTAGACAAAACAAGTTTGTGCCAACATCCGTTGGAAAAAATCCTAGGATTTTGTTGTCGGAATGTCCGAACAAAGTCCGACCGTGTGTACGCCCTATAAGAAGGAAATTTCCTAGTTTTGGGGGAGATTTTCACTCATTTTCTGCTCCAGGACAGAAATTTGATGAGGAATCTTCTAAGGAGATACAAACAACAAAAACTAACCTGGGTGGCTGTGTGGATACTTTATATACTTTATGTTTAGAGGTGCAGTCATGTTTTTTCATTATACACTCAACCGCTTCTTCTTGCTTTGCAGTGCTACGCAGTGGTTGTGTTTTACTGTATGTCAGCTGAGAAATGAAAAAGCATGCACTCCCTTCACTACTGTATCCCAATACTGGAGAAAAAAAATCTTCATTCAAGTTAAAGTCAAAACAGCAAAATTTGCACCTAATATAGTCTACATTTCAATTAATCTCCATTTTTATACACTGACTCCAATCTCTAGGTTTACCTTCTGTGGGAAGAAGATCATATTTACAACCCTCAGAGCTTAAGATAAGCAGATGCATTTTGTCTCCCAAAAAAAAAAAAAAACCCTGATGAAAATGTCTCGTAAGATGATCCAAGAGCTGCTGTATAATTAATTTTCTGCTTTAGGCAATTTTGACATCGTGTAACATTATTAGGATGGCTTGATTTATTACACTGCTTCATAGAGGAAGGAGATTGCATTACAGTTTTTGAAAAGTGGGTGGCCAAGGTGCACATGAGTGAGGAGTAGTTACTGCGCCTCTTTATCTGAGGAGGAAAAATGTCTTAGATTATTATTTTTCCTAAGTATGGAAGATAACTATAGTTTAATGTATTCCTGAGTCAAAAATTAAAATGTAACCTTGATAAAATCCACATGACAAGGCTTCTGTTTTTTTGTCCTGGCGTTCCTGTAGTACAACAGACCACCCAACTGATTATTGCTGTAATCAGTAATTTGGTGTTCTGGGAATTGCAGGTCCTGAGTCTGTGCTTGTGCAGCTATACTTAGCCCCTCACAATTTCTAAGCTCGTTCATTTACAGCTGGTCTTGCCTCCTTACAGGTCCTAAGTCTATGTATGTACAACTGTTCTTGGCTCCTCACAGGTCCTGAGTCTGTGTATGTACAACTTTTATTGGCTCCTCGCAGGTCCTAAGTTCATGTATGTGCAGATGTTCCTGGCTACTCATGGGTCCTGAGTCTGTGTATGTACACCTTGTCTTGGCTCCTCAAAGGTCCTGAGTCTGTACATTTATAGCTGTTCTTGGCCCCTCACAGGTCCTGAGTCTGTATATTTATAACTGGTCTTGGCTCCTCACAGCTCCTGAGTCTGTACATTTACAGCTGGTCTTGGCTCCTCACAGGTCCTGAGTCTACATATGTACAGCTGGTCTGGTCTCCTCACAGGCCCTTAGTCTGTGTATTTACAGCTTTTCCTGGCTGTTCATGGGTCCTGAGTCTGTGTATGTACACCTTGTCTTGGCTCCTCACAGGTCTTGAGTCTGCATATGTACAGCTATTCTTGGCTCCTCATAGGTTCTGAGTATGCAAGTGAATGTGAGAGTCCACATCACTAAGGGAGCAAGGGAGGAGGTGGAATCCTTGTGGGTAGAGCTCCAAAGTGAGGAAACTAAGGGGAAATTAATACTGGGTGTATGCTATAGGCCCCCTAACCAGAGCGAGGAGGGGTAGGTGGACCTCCTATCACAGGTTGGAATGGTGGCAAGGATGGGAAATTATAGTGGGGGATTTTAACTATACAGATATAGACTGGGCAGAAGGAGCTGTACATTTGTCTAAGGCTCACCATTTCCTAAATGTCTTGCAGGACAATTTCATGGGTCAGATGGTGAATGCACCAAAAAGAAACAATGCGTTACTAGACCTACTGATTACTAACAATACAGACCTGAAATCCTAGGAACAAAGAACACAGAGGAAAAATGGGAGTGCTTTAGAAGCATACTAAATAAAGGTATTGGACAGTGCATTCCAACGTGAAATACGTTTAAAAGAGCTAAAATAAATCCTGGATGGCTAAACTCCAAAAAGCTAATGCCTTCAAAAAATACAAGGCTGAGGGGTCATTGTCAGCATTCCAACTTTACAAAGAAGGCAATAGGAAATGTATGAGTGAAATTAGGGCGGCTAAGATAGAACACAAAAGGAACATAGCGGAGGAGAGTAAAAAAAACAAAAAAACAAAGAAATTCTTTAAGTATATAAACAGTAAGAAAGCGAGGCCAGAACATATTGGCCCCATAAAGGAAGAAGGGAATTTGGCTACAAAGGGCATAGAGAAGGCAAAGGTTTTGAAGAAATTCTTCTCCTCAGTCTTCACAAAGGAAACTACAGTAACCAAGACAGTAATGTTAATTTTAAAAAAACACATCACAGAAAGCACCCTCATGGCTAACAGAAGACGTAATCAGAAATAGACTTAAAAAACTTAACATAAATAAGTCACCGGGACCAGATTCTGGCTTACACCCAAGGGTCCTTAAGGAACTCAGTCAGGTGTAGCCAGACCATTGTTCCTAATTTTTATAGACAAAGTACTGACTGGAATGGTATCAGCTGATTGGAGAAAAGCCAAAGTGGCACCAATATTTAAAAAGGGGCCGAGATATATCCCTGGGAACTACAGGCCAATTAGCCTAACATCAATAGTCTGCAAGCTATTGGAGGGAATGATAAGGGACTATATATACAAGATTCTAGTAATAAAAACTGTAACATTAGTGGTAATCAACATGGATTCATGAAGAATCATTCTTGCCAGACCAATCTATTACCCTTCTATGAAGAAGTGAGCTGCCATCTAGATAAAGGAAGGCCCGTAGACGTGGTGTATCTGGATTTTGCAAAAGCATTTGATACAGTTCCCCACAAACGTTTACTGTACAAAATAAGGTATGTAGGCATGGACCATAGGGTGAGTACCTGGATTGAAAACTGGCTACATTGGTCCAAAGGGTGGTGATAAATGGCAAGTACTTGGAATGGCCTGGTGTGGAAAGTGGGGTCCCCCAGGGATCTGTCCTGGGACCAATCCTGCTTCATTTATTCATCAACGATCTAGAGGATGGGATAAACAGCTCAATCTCAGCATTTGCGGATGATACAAAGTTAAGCAGGCTACGCAGGATGTGGAAACCTTGCAAGAAGACCTAAACAAAATAATGGGGTGGGCAAATACATGGCAAATGGGGTTTAATGATGAAAAATGTAAGGCAGGGGTAGGCAACCTTAAAAAGGGGGAGATCTACCTCAGCAACATGGGAAAAGTCGAAGATCACCGGGCACAGTGTCACCTCCTCGCACCTATTAAAAACTACAAATGGCCGTACTACCGTGTCGAAATTAATTGCATTGTGTGGCAATTATGGGTTTAAATCAGGTGGTGAGGAGGCAATATATCGCCTCCTCACCACCTGTCAAACACACTCAGATCACTTTTCAGAGGAGCAGCAGTGCCTCCTGCAGCGGCACCCTTAGGGCTCATTCACACATAAAGTTTGGGGGGGCCTTATTCACTTGAATGGGTCATGCTTGTCAGGTGCTACACCCACCAACCATGTCAGGGTGTATAACTCCTGTTGCTGCTGCAGCATGTGTACGACCTTGGCCACTGCAGCTAAAGTGGGTGCGGTTGGGGAGGGGGTGATAAAAACACGTCTTAATTATGGGGTTTTACTACCGCCAAAACTGCAAATGTAAATGAATCCTCACTATTTTGAGCCCCCTGTAAGGCTGCTTTCATACTGATGTGCTGCGCCCACACAGTGCATCTGCATCAGTGTAAATGCAGCCCTCTACTATTATGCCCAGTGTATTGCTTCACACTGACCTGAATATTTCTTCTTTCTTGCTGCTGGCACTACTCTGGAGACCAAAAGTGGAGTGCAGTTGGCATCACTCCGCATGGGACAGAAGTCAGCGCTACAGAGGAGGCATCAGCTTATGCGGCTCTTGCTCCCTACTACAACTCCAACTTTACAAGTAGTCCCTCTGCATTGCACTCTGTTTCATTCTCTGGAATGGTGGATCAGCAGGCCCAGACTGTGATCTACCAGTCACCTGTACGCGATCTACTGGTTGCTGACCCCGGATGTAAGGTAATGCATTTTGGGTGCCAAAAATACGAGCGCAAGTTACACAATAGGGGGAGAACCTCTGGGGGAATCTAGGATGGAAAAGGATATGGGGGTCCTAGTAGATGACAGGCTCAGCAATGACATGCAATGCAAAGCTGCTGCAAGCAAAGCCAACAAGGCATTTACTCCAAAGATAAAACGATAATTCTCCCACTCTACAAGACTCTGGTCTGGCTGCAGCTTGAGTATGCCGTCCAGTTCTGGGCACCAGTCCTCAGGAAGGATGTGATGGAACTGGAGAAAGTCCAGAGAAAGGCAACAAAGCTAATTAAGGGAATGGAGGACCTCAGCTATGGGGAAAGACTACAAGCATTGAACTTATTCTGTATGGAGAGTAGATGCTTGAGAGGGAATATGATGTGAATATGCAAATACCGTACTGGTGACCCTAGCATAGGAAAAAAAACTATTCAGTGAAAGGGAATTTAAAAAGACACGTGGCCATTCACTAAAACTGAGAAGCGGTTTAACCTTAAACTGCGTAGAGGG
The DNA here is from genome assembly GCA_037952835.1 of Lithobates septentrionalis. Taxonomy (NCBI): domain Eukaryota; kingdom Metazoa; phylum Chordata; class Amphibia; order Anura; family Ranidae; genus Lithobates; species Lithobates septentrionalis. Next base: position 1,994,780 of record JBBDGP010002960.1, on the reverse strand, counting down.
TTCTTTACTGTCAGAGCGGTAAGGATTTGGAATTGTCTTCCACAGGCAGTGGTATCAGCAGGGAGCATCGATAGTCTCAAAAAACTATTAGATGGGTACCTTAACGACCACAACATACAGAGGTATATGATGTACTATTGACATAAACACATACCATGTTTCCCTGAAAATCAGGGGATGTCTTATTTATTTACGGTATGTACAATAAACTAAATTTATTAAAAAAATATAGTCTTGTCATCTTATGGAAATTTTTTTTTTAAATATCCCGATCCTTTAAAGCATGATAGACAACACAGTGCTGTGTCATTTACCCCTCTCTGTGGTCTAAAAAAAGCTGGAATAAAACAATAAAATGTTTTTAAAGGGGTTCCTGTGTCCCCTCTCTTCTCTCTCCCTTTCAGCCCAGGAGTCAGCATTATAAAATTCTGGAATCCCAAAACCTTGGTTAAAGTCATTGTAAAATTATGTACTGTAATCCGTACTGTAAAAAGATTATATAATGTGCAGTGTGACTCCTTGTGTAACTTTATTATGGAAAATACCTAATTCACGTGACCCACTGGAGATCTTCTTCCTCGCTCCGAATACTGCAGAGGGAGGGTCCAAGACCCCCCCCCCCCTTTACATCAGCCCTCCTCCGAGCACTGCAGAGGGCGAGGCTTCTGACTTCAGCCAGGAAGAGAGGAGAAGATCACTGGCGTGTCACGTGAGCGCTCATCGGCGCTGTAAATAATGTATTTTCCACAATAAAGTTACACAAGGAGACACACTGCACATTATATCATCTTTTTACAAACTGGATTACATGTTTTTAGAAGGACTTTAACTAGGGCTTATTTTCGGGGTAGGGCTTATATTGCAGCTATCCATGAAAATCATGCTTGGTCTTATTTTTGGGGTAGGGCTTATTTTCGGGGAAACAGGGTACACACATCATAGGTTGAACTGGATGTACTGGTGTCTTTTTTCAACCTCACTAACTATGTAACTATGTATATTTACAGCTGGTCTTGACTCCTCACAGGTCCTGAGTCTACATATGTACAGCTGTTTTTGTTGCATGAAATATGCAACTAATATTTTTTTTTCATCATGTGGCTTTAGTTGCACATTTCATTTAGCATGTCTTTATTTGGTTACTTCTTATTTATTTTCATGCATCCATGACAAAACTCGGTTTGAGTTAAACATGTTGGATTTTCTAGGGAGCACCTTTTGGAATTATTATTTTGAGGGCACACATGGTTTTTGGGGTGGGGACTGGTGACTTTTGATTATAGATTTTTTTTTTGGAGAGGTTTGAATTGTCCAGACGGGATACAGTTGAGAAGGGGGCCAAAATAATGTGCCTTTAGCTGCTGTATTCTTGAATGTTGGTACCTCCATCTAGCATTTTGTTTTTGGTTAGGACACGTTGTTTGTGATACCTATTTTTTTCCAACCAAACTTTTGGGGTATGATAAGATCCTTATCTTTTGCCGGAACTCTGATTAATACATAGAGTTGTCTGCATGTCTCCTGGTACTGCAGAGAGTTGTGAATTAAAACTGCAGGTGGACACTCCCCTGTTTTTGTTTCTGGACATCAACCAGCCATTAATTTATAATATATTTGTGGATTCTTTATTACCATTTTTGTTTATAGTCATGTCTAGCCCCCATAAGTAAAATCAGTACATGCACAGTCCTTCATATACAGTATCTCACAAAAGTGAGTACACCCCTCACATTTTTGTAAATATTTTATTATATCTTTTTCATGTGACAACACTGAAGAAATGACACTTTGCTACAATGTAAAGTAGTGAGTGTACAGCTTGTATAACAGTGTAAATTTGCTGTCCCCTCAAAATAACTCAACACACAGCCATTAATGTCTAAACCCCTGGCAACAAAAGTGAGGACACCCCTAAGTGAAAATATCCCAATTGGGCCCAAAGTGTCAATATTTTGTGTGGCCACCATTATTTTCCAGCACTGCCTTAACCCTCTTTGGCATGGAGTTCACCAGAGCTTCACAGGTTGCCACTGGAGTCCTCTTCCACTCCTCCATGATGACATCACTGAGCTGGTGGATGATAGAGATCTTGCGCTCCTCCACCTTCCATTTGAGGATGCTCCACAAACGCTCAATAGGGTTTAGGTCTGGAGACATGCTTGGCCAGTCCATCACCTTTACCATCAGCTTCTTTAGCAAGGCAGTGGTCGTCTTAGAGGTGTGTTTGGGGTCGTTATCATGTTGGAATACTGCCCTGCGGCTCAGTCTCCAAAGGGAGGGGGATCATGCTCTGCTTCAGTATGTCACAGTACATGTTGGCATTCATGGTTCCCTCAATGAACTGTAGCTCCCCAGTGCCGGCAGCACTCATGCAGCCCCAGACCATGACAATCCCACCACCATGCTTGACTGTAGGCAAGACACACTTGTCTTTGTACTCCTCACCTGGTTGCTGCCACACACACTTGACACCATTTGAAACAAATACATTTATCTTGGTCTCCTCAGACCACAGGATATGGTTCCAATATTCCATGTCCTTAGTTTGCTTGTCCTCAGCAAACTGTTTGCAGGCTTCCTTGTGCATCATCTTTAGAAGAGGCTTCCTTCTGGGACCATGCAGACCAATTTTATGCAGTGTGCGGTGTATTGTCTGAGCATTGACAGGCTGACCCCCCCCCCCCACCCCTTCAACCTCTGCTGCAATGCTGGCAACATTCATACGTCTATTTCCCGAAGACAACCTATGAATATGATGCTGTGCACGTGCACTCAACTTCTTTAATCGACCATGGCGACACCTGTTCTGAGTGGAGCCTGTCCTGTTAAACCATTGTAGGGTCTTGGCCACTGTTTTGCAGCTCAATTTCAGGGTCTTGGCAATCTTCTATTAGCCTAGGCCTTCTTTATGTAGAGCAAAATTATTTTTTTCATATCCTCAGAAAGTTCTTTGCCATGAGGTGCCATGTTGAACTTCTAGTGACCAGTAGAAGAGAGTGAGTGCGATAACACCAAATTTAACACACCTGCACCCCATTCACACCTAAGACCTTGTAACACTAGAGTCACATGACATCGGGGAGGGAAAATGGCTACTTGGGCCCAATTTGGACATTCACTTAGGGGTGTACTCACTTTTGTTGCCAGCGGTTTAGACATTAATGGCTGTGTGTTGAGTTACCACATATACTCGAGTATAAGCCGAGTTTTTCAGCCCATTTTTATGCTGGAACCCCCCCCCCCCCCTCGGCTTATACTCGAGTGAGGGTGCAGCCTCACTGTGCCCGTCTGCAGCCGTACCTTTGATAACTAAAACAGTGGGTGTCTCCCGCTATGTTATGCAGTCTGTTCGGCGGCTTACCATTGTAACAAAGCCCCGCCTCCTCTTGTCCGTGATAGAGGAACACTGATACAATGCTGGGAAACTGTATCAGTGTTCCGCCTATCACGGACGAGGAGGAGGCGGGGCTTTGTTACAATGGACGGCCGCCGAACAGACTGCATAACACAGCGGGAGACACCCACTGTTTTAGTTATCAAAGGTAGATGGGCACAATGAGGCTGCAAATGGGCACAATGAGGCTGCAAATGGGCACAGTGAGGCTACAAATGAGGCTGCAAATGGGCACAGTGAGGCTGCAGATGGGCACAGTAAAGCTGATAGGCATTGTTTACCCAGTAGCTGCTGCATTTTCCCACCCTAGACTTATTCTTGAGTCAATAAGTTTTCCCAGTTTTTTGTGGTAAAATTAGGTGCCTCGGCTTATATCCAGGTCGGCCTATACTCGGGTATATACGGTATTTTGAGGGGACAGCAAATTTGTACTTTTTACACTTACAATTTAAGCAGCCTGTCTAGTTATTATTTTATTGTGTATATTGCATACTGTATTTTACTTTTTTTGTTACTATACACGTCCTTTAATCTAAGTGTGACCCTCATTTAGGGGACCTACAGGAAACATTATGTATGCTTAGGTGAAAGTGACAGGTGCCACAGCTCCTTATGCAGTAGGCATCCTGGCATCCTGATGTATGTTTGTGCCTGGGAATCCAGGGAACATATCCACTTCCTCCCCTTCTGTCTGACTCTAGATGGACCAATCCATCCACCCATCGAGCTCTCTAGCAAATTCTTTTATACAGTCATCTGGAAAACTGTTTTTTTCCAGGGCTCTGCATTTGGATAGCTTTTTCATATAGTCAGTTTGTCAGGGGTTCCAGCATGCATTTTTGCAGGCAATACCAAGCACTAATCAGCTAAGTACGTTAATCCTCCTTAAAGGGTAAATTCTTACTTGACCTCTAGCTATATACAGCACATGGTAACAGCATTAAACGGTGACCCTCCTCTTCTGCTTTCCCCATATTGCTGCCGGTAGAGAAGCACATCAGGTCGGACGTGGCACCGACATGTTAGGCCCTATTACAAGCGGGCCCCGGGTTCCATCCTGACAGAGCATGCGGCGTCTACGGGAGAAAATAATATAGCGATAATTAGGAAGGTTGCAGCTGCTTGATGATCAGTCTGCTTGTATGTTTGTCACCGGGGATAGACGGATTAAATGACAGTGGCAGCACACTCAGGAATTGATGCATTCACATGCAAACGGTCTTCCCTCTCTCCCAGATGTGCGCCGGCTGAATGGGAGGTAAGGACGGGACGGCTGCATTTCTGTTTCCTATAGAAATTCACTAATCCTCCGGTTTAATCTGCCAACATCTTCCTGTAAGATTTATCTTTTATTGTGATTGTCTTTTATAGGAAAATAATACGCCAGTGGCGTTCAGTTTCTTTGACGGCCTCGAAACGAAATATAGAAAAAAAGGGAATATTATATAATTGTACAGCTGAAAAGATTAGGCGCCTGCAATCGGAATTTAATCAGTGATTTCACTTTCAAATGAAGCAGATTTGCTTCTGAATATTTTTTTGAATGTTGTCTGGCTGAAGGAGGAAAGCCTTCATATATAGTCTGGGTATAGGGTGCGTTATTCAGGATGATTTTCACATTGGCAGAGTATGGGAGATGTAGGCCATGGATGTGCCATGGATGTGACAGGTTAACCTTTCCCAAAATGCACTGGGGTAAGGATCACAGATTAGCACGTTGCCGCCCCTCCCACTCATGTCGCTGCGTAGTTTACAAAAACTAGGTGAAGTTAAGAGCTGTTTGTATATTAAATAGTCATAACTATAATTCTAGCAGTGAATTCAAGTAGATGATATCCCTAACTGAATGACATTTAATTTGCTAAAGCACTGTGTATCATAAACAAAAGCGTTGTTTTTCTTTTTTTATAACCTACTCGTTTCATGATGATTTTAATCTTTGTTGTATCTCAATACTGCTCATCTGCTGTAGCCTCTTTGCATCAGTTTCCTCTTGGCATGCCTACACCCCAACATCAGCTTCATGGTTTCTAAGGGTGGGTTTTCTGATAGTGAAAGCAATGGACCATACCTGGAAGTGCCTGAACAAAAACTTTCATGGCAGGATCATTAGGTATTATATTATGAAAGTTACAGATGCATAGATATGTAGAAAACATTAACATGTTAGAGCAGATCTTCACTGCATCTGAGCACCACAAACCAAAAACACTATTTTAATTCATTTTTAATATTCAAAGCAAGCTCTCCCATCCATCCATGTATCTCTATTTTGTTAAGAAATCTCTATGAATAACACCCCCTAGCATTTCTGGCCGTGGTCGTCTTGAATAAGTTCAGTAACTAAAGAAAAGTTTAAAACAAGTAAATATGAAATACTTTTCCTATCTATTTACTAATGCTAGAAGCATGAGGATTACGACTAATCATCTGGATTGGGAGGGTGAAGTTCCACTTTAAGTGTGTATAATTAACTGATTGGGTTTTCATGTACATTAAAGTGTATCTAAAACTAAAACCTTTGGATAAGATTTTCCCCAATGTATAATGTGTACTACCGGTAATTCTTTAAACATTTATTTATATATATATATATATATATATATATATATATATTTTTTTTTTTTTTTTTTTTTTTAATTAACTCTGTATATTTTACTTACTTTGGCAAGAGCATAGGGGCATAATCTGGATGCTAGATTGCTGAGTGTTACATTAGGGCACTGCTCAGGTCTGCAAAGTAAAAACTGTTGTGATTGGTGACTATGAGAGATGGCAACAGGAAGTGGGTGTGTTTGGGAATACTACTTCTGAATGGTTCCCAGGTCATCAGATTGCCAACAAAATAGGAAGAGTGGTAGACAGATCCATTACACCTATACCTGGATTCTTTAAGCTGCTGGTACGAACACATGGCTGCTGTCAGAAGGCAGATTCTGTTCTTAGGTAGAGCCTCTAATTGAATAAATATCAAGCTTTTGATAGCTACCACTTGACCTAATACTGTGACTGTTCTTAGTTTATGGAAGCTGAAGGGAGTTTATAGCCGTAGAGGGGTAGGCATTATTCTTAGTACTGGGTTAACTCTAACATAGCTTATTTTAGAGTAGAGGTTATACCCACTTTTTTGACAGCCATATCCATACAGATTTTTTTTGTCAATTAACAAAATTTACCAACAGTATCATGAGGATCAACTAAGCTGGACACATTCTGAATGGAATATTTAAAAAGGCTCTTACACTATATAGCTGTTGGCAGATATGGCTGATCTGCAAAGTGAATATCTGACTGCGTTTGGACAACTTTAGGGTGGCCATAAACATCCTGAAACCAATCCCGGAATTTAACAATCCATCCTTATTCTAGGGTGATTGTTTAGGGAACAGAGGACAAACATTCACCCATCCAACTGTTAGACGCAGTCACAATTACATATAGAGATTTTGCTGGGAAAGCTCTAAGCAATAGAAACCAGTTCTTCTTTGTTCACATTTAGTACTTCACTGTGGGGGCACCTTTGGCCAAGTCACAGTATGGAGTGCAGCAGGTCCTATTGCTTTCATAGAAGGGAAGATTAAATACGACAAGTAATTTTCAGGTGGGCGTGCCCATATACAGCCAGTCTTAGACAGGCCATATATTATACTTTTTTTTTTTTCGATCAACCAGCGAGTTGAATGAAAAAAATGTGTTGATTCCCCCATCCACCTCAAATGTGTGGAAGGGGAAATTGGCACATTTTTTTCATTAATTTTCTCTGTGCTATTTTGTTATCACAACGGGGAGCCTTTACCACTGTCCAGTAGCGTCATTTAAGGGGGGGTGTGGTGGGTGCAGACTGCACCCGGGTGACACCCGCCAGAGGGGTGACACACGGGGCAGACTGAGCCGGGCCGCTCTGATGCCCCCTGAAACCGCTTCTGCTGCAGACATGCAGGGCCGGGGCAATAACCCGTGACTCCATCCACGTGCTCCTCTCCTTCCCCTCCTCCGAAGACGGCTCCGTCCTCTGCGGGTGACAGCCAGCTCGGGAGCTGCAGCTGTCCTGGATGGAGGTGATCACTACATTAAAACAGGTTAATGTAAAAAAAAAAAGTAAATTCAGTATTTAAAAATCTGCAGCATTCAATAAAATAATACCTGGTGATTTCTACTGACTCACATAGGCTTCTTATTGAGACTAGAAGTGGCTGTTTCAATACTTGTTATAGGCGCCTGGTCCACTGTTGATGCTATCAGAAAACATGCCCTAAGAAATGTGACAGCCATCACTGGAGGGCATGCATGTAGACAGGAAGTGGTCGTGGGAAGTCAGCAGCACTGAGATGCAACTTAGGATAACAAAGGTGTAAACAAAAATATTCTATTGAAAGTGTTAATCCACCTTTTCAGGAAAAAAAATGAAAAACAAACTAACACCACAAACCCTCCCCACCCCACTTGTCCCGCTGTACTTACCACTATGGGTCCTCAATTGCTAGTGCCCATGCAGCCTGTGCAGTGATCCCAGGATTCCATATCCCTGCTTTTCTTCCCCTTCATTATGCAGCACTTCCGGGACAGATTAGAGGGATTCTGATTGGTGAGCACCGGCACAGAGAATCGATCTGATCCATTCCAGAAGCGATTGAGAAAGAAGAGGGAAAAGAGCAGAGATTTCAAATTCCCGGACTGCTGCATCGGCTGCATGGGCACTGATAGCTCATCACCCATGGAGGTAAGTACAGCAGGGACTAGGGGGTGGGGAGAGTGAAAAGGTGAACTAACACTTTAAACAAATGGCAGTTGTTTTAGCATTGCTTTAGCAAACTAGATGTCCTTCAGTTGGGGTCACATCTACGTTAAATAGGAACTTCACTCCTCCCCCTGCCCTTCAGTTCCTTCTTACCTTGTCCACTAGGTTGGCCTCAGAAGACATACACACATGCCCAGTGAATCCAGCATTATCCTCTGATTCACTGAGCCTCTGGTCCTGCACTGCCATTCCTGATCTCATCGGGGGCCAGCTGTCCCATCCTGGTCTAGGTAGCTGGTCCCTGATGACTCACCTCACTCATCCAGCCATAGGTCTGCCCTAATCCAGCCGTAGGTCTGCCCTAATCCAGCCGTAGGTCTGCCCTAATCCAGCCGTAGGTCTGCCCTAATTCAGCCGTAGGTCTGCCCTAATTCAGCCGTAGGTCTGCCCTAATTCAGCCGTAGGTCTGCCCTAATCCAGCCGTAGGTCTGCCCTCATCCAGCCATAGGTCTGCCCTAATTCAGCCGTAGGTCTGCCCTCATCCAGCCATAGGTCTGCCCTAATCCAGCTGTAGGTTTGCCTTCATCCAGCCATAGGTCTGCCCTCATCCAGCCGTAGGTCTGCCATAATCCAGCCGTAGGTCTGCCCTAATCCAGCCGTAGGTCTGCCCTAATCCAGCCGTAGGTCTGCCCTAATCCAGCCGTAGGTCTGCCCTAACCCAGCCGTAGGTCTGCCCTCATCCAGCCATAGGTCTGCCCTAACCCAGCCATAGGTCTGCCCTAATCCAGCTGTAGGTCTGCCCTACTCCAGCCACAGGTCTGCCCTCATCCAACCGTAGGTCTGCCCTAATCCAGCCATAGGCCTGCCCTAATCCAGCCGTAGGTCTGCCCTAATCCAGCTGTAGGTCTGCCCTCATCCAGTTGCAGGTCTGCCCTCATCCAGTTGCAGGTCTGCCCTAATCCAGCCGTAGGTCTGCCCTAATCCAGCCGTAGGTCTGCCCTAATCCAGCCGTAGGTCTGCCCTAACCCAGCCGTAGGTCTGCCCTCATCCAGCCATAGGTCTGCCCTAACCCAGCCATAGGTCTGCCCTAATCCAGCTGTAGGTCTGCCCTACTCCAGCCACAGGTCTGCCCTCATCCAACCGTAGGTCTGCCCTAATCCAGCCGTAGGCCTGCCCTAATCCAGCCGTAGGTCTGCCCTAATCCAGCTGTAGGTCTGCCCTCATCCAGTTGCAGGTCTGCCCTCATCCAGTTGCAGGTCTGCCCTCATCCAGCCGTAGGTCTGCCCTAATCCAGCCGTAGGTCTGCCCTAATCCAGCCGTAGGTCTGCCCTCATCCAGCCATAGGTCTGCCCTAACCCAGCCATAGGTCTGCCCTAATCAAGCCGTAGGTCTGCCTTCATCCAGCCATAGGTCTGCCCTCATCCAACCATAGGTCTGCCCTCATCCAGTTGCAGGTCTGCCCTCATCCAGCCGTGGGTCTGCCCTCATCCAGCCGTAGGTCTGCCCTCATCCAGCCATAGGTCTGCCCTAACCCAGCCATAGGTCTGCCCTAATCCAGCCACAGGTCTTCCCTCATCCAACCGTAAGTCTGCCCTAATACAGCCGTAGGCCTGCCCTAATCCAGCCGTAGGCCTGCCCTAATCCAGCCGTAGGTCTGCCCTAATCCAGCTGTAGGTCTGCCCTCATCCAGCCATAAGTCTTCCCTAATCCAGCTGTAGGTCTGCCCTCATCCAGCCATAGGTCTTCCCTAATCCAGCTGTAGGTCTGCCCTCATCCAGTTGTAGGTCTGCCCTCATCCAGCTGTGGGTCTGCCCTCATCCAGCCGTAGGTGTGCCCTAATCCAGCCATAGATCTGCCCTCATCCAGCCATAGATCTGCCCTAATCCAGCCATAGATCTGCCCTCATCCAGCCATAGATCTGCCCTCATCCAGCCATAGATCTGCCCTCATCCAGCCATAGATCTGCCCTCATCCAGCCATAGATCTGCCCTCATCCAGCCATAGATCTGCCCTCATCCAGCCATAGGTCTGCCCTCATCCAGCCATAGGTCTGCCCTCATCCAGCTATAGGTCTGCCTTCATCCGTCTGCTGTGGTTCGCACTTCCGTTTTTTGTGAAGGTCCGCTAAGTTGCTAGTGTTTAAAAAATTGGCAAAAGTGGAGAATGAATGAGAAGGAAACTGAGTCCCTAAAAAAGTGCATAAGCTAGAGAGAAGCCAGTAATAAAAAATGATTTTCACTGTATACATTGACATGTACTGTACTAAACACATTTTTAGGGTATTGTCCCTTTAAATACACTTCTAAATTTCACAGCTTACAAAAAAAAAGTTAGTTCTGAGAATCCTTTAAAGAGGAACTGCAGTCTGCTAACATAATTTGTACATAAAAACATCTTTGCCATTCTGAAGCTTCCCTCCAACCACTTTGCATATTATTTTATATATACTGTGATTCTGTACTTGTCAAATATGCTGCAGAAATCTCCCTCCACTGAGTCTGGCTGCATCCATTTTAACTGTGGGCAGCAGAAGCTGCTGCCTGTTCACTTCTAAGATTTACACAGACACACACAGAGTCACACCTCCAGCTCTGCAGCCCTGCAGCTTTCATTGGCCCTCTTATGACTCACCCCCCCTCCCTTCCTGGCAAACTCTCACGAAAGAGAGAGCTGTGCATGATATCATAGGCCTAGGCTAATGACCAGACAAGAAACAGGAAGTGGGCTGTAAAAGGTATTTACTGGCAGAAAAAAAATGTTTTACTATCCAAAGTTAAAACAACAAGGGCAGAAAATTTAATAGATGGAAAGATGAAAAAATGACTGAAGGTCCACTTTAAGTTGCACTTGTAAATGCGTCTATTTAAATAATCTTTAATTAACCAAAGGGCTGCGCTATGAAGGCTTCATAAAATCATTAAACGGAAGAGTTTGAGTTTATTGGGATCCTTTGTGGTATTAAAAAAATCGTATTTATTTAGTTTAATTCTAAATGTCTGTTATAACTACCACTTATTCTATTTCATTACCGCCTGCTCATGACTTGGGCCTGTTTGCAGTTATACTTTCTGCTATTGTATCCTTTAATTAAATTATTACTGTTTTTGTAGACTACACTGTGTGTACAGCTGGTGTGTTCTTGGTGTATAATTTTTGGTAATTATATATTTTATGAAAGCATTAATTTGCACTTTCTTGGCGAGTTCCAACAACATTGTTGTTCAGTGTGAAGGATCTAGCTGTGCTTAGTGTGGTCAACCCAGTTGTCGTTTTTAGGAGACTTGTACAGTACACAGGGAAGGATGTAGGTTGCCGTTGTTGCATTGTCCTGAAAAATGTCAGTTGCCTGGTTGACCACTGGTTTAAATACCTGCAAATAAGGCATTCTTAGTAGCGCTTAGTGCAGTATGCATCCAGAGATGAATGCATGGAACACAAACTGCTTGCATTGTGGGCATATATCCATGGGTGCATACTGCCCTAGATGTTAGTAACGTTCAGTGCACCGTCCAGCCCAGTTCAGCCACAGCAACTGTCAGCCTCTCATAGACATATACAGGCTGCCAACCACTGGCTGTGCACCTGTTCCTTCCACCCACATCTAAACATCAGAGCCTCGTGTGCCCAGGTCTAAACGTACCATGTGCACGAGGACTGCAGTGTAGGGATTTCCATTCATTTGTGTCTGAATGAATAGAAATTACAGAAATACCTTACTTTGACAGGTTCATACATTCTCCACAAGTTTTTCATCATAGTTTATGGCTTTTAGCAGTCGCCATTCAAGTCTTTTGGGTTATTGTGTATGGTGGCACCCAATACCTGTGTGGGAGGCCCAGGACATTTTCCCTTTCACAGCGCCGCCATGTTGGTGCAAGACAAATAACAAAAAGAGAAAAAAAGTGCTCTCCTTTGTGGGACTTGGCTGCTTAGAGGTACACTATATTGCCAAAAGTATTGGAACACCTGCCTTTACACACACATAGACTTTAATGGCATCCCTGTTTTATTCTGTGGGGTTAATATTGAGTTGGCCCACCCTTTGCCGCTATAACAGCTTCAACTTCACCTGGGAAGGCTGTCCACAAGGTTTAGGAGTGTGTCTATGGGAATGTTTGGCCATTCTTCCAGAAGCGCATTTGTGAGGTTAGGCACTGATGTTGGAGAATGCCCGGCTCTCAGTCTGCGCTATAATTCATCCCAAAGGTGTTCTATCAGGTTGAGGTCAGGACTCTGCGCAGGCCAGTCAAGTTCCTCCACCCCAAACTCACTTATCCATGTCTTTATGGACCTTGCTTTGTGCACTGGTGTGCATTCATGTTGGAACAGGAAGGGGCCATCCCCAAACTGTTCCCACAAAGTTGGGAGCATGAAATTGTCCAAAATGTCTTGGTATGCTGACGCCTTAAGAGTTCCCTTCACTGGAACTAAGGGGTGAAGCCCAACCCCTGAAAAACAACCCCACACCCACACTATAGAAAGAGATCAAAGGGTTCCCCTTGGGTGGGATTTTTAAGGCACTACCATAAATAATGCAGTATAAGTATAAAAATGGTTTTATTACAAAGATCAAAAGGTGACAAAACCTTTTGATCTTTGTAATAAAACCATTTTTATACTTATACTGCATTATTTATGGTAGTGCCTTAAAAATCCCACCCAAGGGGAACCCTTTGATCTCTTTCCAATTTATGGGATGTGGCATACCTTTCTTTTTACTACTCTCTGTCAGAGCCTTCTTTATCACACCCACACCATAATCACCCCTCCACCAAATGATTTGAACCAGTGCACAAAGGAAGGTCCATAAAGACATGGATGAGCGAGTTTGGGGTGGAGGAACTTGACTGGCATGCACAGGATCCTAACCTCAACCTAATAGAACACCTTTGAGATGAATTAGAGCAGAGACTGTGAGCCAGGCCTCCTCGTCCAACATCAGTGCCTGACCTCACAAATGCGCTTCTGGAAGAATGGTCAAACATTCCCATAGACACACTCCTAAATCCGTGGCTGTTATAGCTGCAAAGGGTGGGACAACCTATTACTGAACCCTACAGACAAAGACTGGGATGCCATTAAAGTTCATGTGTGTGTAAAAGCAGGCGTCACAATACTTTTGGTAATATAGTGTATGTCCAATAACCGTAAGTACACTGTAATTGAGAAGGGTTTTAAACAGCTTCTTTTAGTTACACCTTGTTCTGTACCTCTTGTAAGGGCCAGTTCACACCACATGTAGTCCAGTGCATTTTTTTGCTGCATCAAAAATGCATGGAAAAGGTATATAGGCGTGTTTTGGGGATCTATTTATATTCTAGTCTAGTATGTTTTTTTACCAAAAAGGTCAAAGACAATGCAAGTCTATAAGTCAACCAACTCAATGAATAAAAGTCAATAGCTGTTAAACAGGGAAGTAGAGTGAGGGTGTGGCTAATTTGTTTGGCCTCTATTGACTAATCTACAAATCTACGTTTAATACAAATCACAAACCCACAGAATAGCAAACATGTTAAATGTGAAAGTTGCATAACAACAATTACTTTAACATGGAACTATGGGCAAAATCAAAAATGATGTGATATGTTTTGGGTCCTATTCACTCTTGCCAATGGTGCCATTTGTGATTACCCACAGGAGAGTCAGTGGGGATCCATGTGAATAGGTGTGGGCAGAAGCCCCATTGAAAAAAATGGGAGCCTTACAGAGCTGTACAGAGATATTTCGAAGGATCAGGATGGAAAATGTTTCTCGAACTAACAAATTGAAAGTGAATGTGGTTTTCATGCAGGAAATTTCATTCACTCCAAAATGGAATGTTAAAAGTAACGTTTTTTTAAGTACATTGATCATGTCATCTGTTGGTCTGATGAGAATTTTCATACAAATATTCCTTCAAAAAACGGAGTAATGTCATCAATATGCGGGCCTTGTTTCCATTATGTCTCCCCTGGCAGTTACATAAAAGGTTATGTAGGGAGGTGGGGGGGGGGGAGGGACAGAGGAGCTGGAACAGCATAGACCAGCCTTTCTCAACCATTTCAAATAAGAGGAACCCTTGAAATAATTTTACGATTTCAGGGAATCTTTGCTAAAAGTTACTATATCTACAACTCAGTGGGAAGAATGCTCCTCAGTGGAAAGAGTTACCCCCTTACAGATAACTAAAAAGATCAGTGGTGCCAAGGGTTGACTGTCCCTGCCCTCTTCATATAAAAAGATCAATGGTGCCAAGGGTTGACTGTCCCTGCCCTCTTCATATAAAAAGATCAATGGTGCCAAGGGTTGACTGTCCCTGCCCTCTTCATATAAAAAGATCAATGGTGCCAAGGGTTGACTGTCCCTGCCCTCTTCATATAAAAAGATCAATGGTGCCAAGGGTTGACTGTCCCTGCCCTCTTCATATAAAAAGATCAATGGTGCCAAGGGTTGACTGTCCCTGCCCTCTTCATATAAAAAGATCAATGGTGCCAAGGGTTGACTGTCCCTGCCCTCTTCATATAAAAAGATCAATGGTGCCAAGGGTTGACTGTCCCTGCCCTCTTCATATAAAAAGATCAATGGTGTTAGTGGGAACTTACCTGTGTCTTAGAGGCAGAAATTGCTTATTTCTCAAGGAACCCCTAGCAACCTGTGGAGGAACCCTGGTTGGGAAACCCTGGCATAGACAGTAAGTAGTTGCTCCAAGAGGAGGAGAGGACTATGCAAGGAAGGAAGAGGGTGTGCTAGAAAATGTACTGTTTTTGAAGAAGTCAACTTTGCTAGCAAGTTTAGAGTCATTTATGTAAAGGAAAAATGCTGATGGTAAACATTTAAAATCTTTTTTTTTTGCTTGTACTTGGACTTTCTTAAGTTGGTGGCTCATTAAAGAGTAGTTCCTGGCAATAAGTAATGCCAACTAGTGCACTGCTTATCTTAACTTTGTAGAAGGCCTAAAAGTGGAACAGTAGTGTCTTTACACTCCTCTCTGAACTCTCTCAACTTTCTGCATTAGGCCCCTTACACATGGGGTAGACTCCTCCAGTAGTCCGCCTGCTCTGCTTTTGCAGAGCAGACACAGACGCAGCCCCTCTATCTGCAGTTGAAGTTAGATGGACCCAAAGGCCTAGGTACAGGGCTAGGGCTCTGTGTACACCCGACGGCCATCCAATCCGACCTGCCAGATGGATGGGGACAGATCCCCCAGCCGCCTGTTTTTATCGGATCGGATTTTGGGTGGCGTCAACGGACATGTGTCCGTAGACATCCGCTGCTCCATAGAGGGCAATGGATTGCCCAGTTGGGTCTGCTTAAAAAACTGACCGGTGGACCTGATCGGTCTGCCCGTGTAAAAGAGGCCTAAGGGTGAGGCGGGGAGTGAATGATTAGGAGTGTTCATTATTACACTGTATTGGAGTGTGTGTAATCAGACTGCAGAAATATTTTTTTAGGCGGAGCTAAGACAGAACAACAGTCAGAGGAATACTGGCAATCAAGGTGGGTATTGTGAGAGTAATATCCATTCAGTCGTATTCTACTCTTGGCTGTTCCATGGGCATAATGTCTAAACTGCAGGAAAGCCTTTTTTCTTAGAATTTTCTTAAAGCAATGTTGGTTGAAAAAGGGGGGGGGGGGGAGAAAAACCAGGACCTCTCCAATTCAGTTCTACCTTTTTCTGAGGGTATTAGGACTATTGCGGTACCAAAGGGATATAGACCAGGATATATAAAATCTTTTCGTTTATTAAAGGATAAGACATTAAAAAGTCCATATGGGGACACAATTGTAGATAAACAAAAACATAATAACAAGAAACTGTTTACAGCAATGTTGACCCAGAATTTATATTAATAATGCCCGCACAGGTGGATGAAGGCAGATTATTTAGTACTTGTGGACGTGACCTCTACAGTTTTGCGGTCAAGCCGCTTCTTCGGGAGCCGTCTAGTACATTTTCTACAAGATGACAAAAAATCAACATTACAACAATACAACAAGTAGTCACTACATATTTACATGAAGAAACGTATACAGTGTTAACATTGGAGAAAGTAGTCATTGGTTGATATTGCACTCACCACCCTTGGCCCACGGAGGGCTAGAACGACACTGTGATACGCCCACAACGGGCGTTCCCCCGGGGGCGGGCAAGGGGGGCACTTAGGAAATACTATTATGGAAATAAAATGATGAAAATGTGTAAATAATTATACACAAGGGGTTCTTGGAAGAAAGAGGGAACCACCTAAGTGCATGAAGTAGGAAATGAAAGTGGTGGGAAGGGAAATAGGAGCAGGAAAACAGGGAGGAGGGGAAGAGAGATAGAGGGAAAAAGAAAAGAGAGAGGAAAAGAAGGGGGGGAGGAAAGGAGGGGGGGGGGAGAAGAAAGGATAGGGGGGGAAAAAAGGGGGAAAAGGAAAGGGGGGGAGCAAGGGGGAGGGGGGAAGGGGGGGGGGGAAGTAAAAGAGGGAGAAAAAGGGGAAGAAAAGGGGGGGAAAGGCAGGACCAGAGAGGAACGGAGGGAGGGAAGAAGGGGGGAGAGAGAGAGGGGAAAGAAGAAAAAGAAAAGGAGGAAAAAGGGGGGAAGGAAGATAGGAGGGGGGATGGGAGGGAGAGAAGACAAGAGGGACAAAGAGGGAACCCTACCACCTTGCTGGAAATAATAATAATAATGAAGCAGGCTGGGGGGTCTATAACTTAGTACCCACCATTGCTGTGATGTAAAAGTTTTGATAAGCTTGATGGCTATCCACACCCAGAATCAATAATAGAGGAACAGCAGCCGCTTGAGCCAGGCACTTATGCCATTACAGGAAGCCTTAAGAGGTGAACAAGTGACAGTGTTGATATCCATAATTGCTGAAAAGGTTTTTCAACAGAAAAGAATGCTTCCAGGTAGATGAAAGCAATTAGTTGGATAAAGATAGTAGGGGGGAAGAAAAAAACGACATGGTAAAATCCCCCCCATATGCTAGTTTACTTGCAGGCTTCCAAAGGGGATGCTGAACAACGGGGTGTGTGCCTCTCATTGCAGACGAACAGGTCTGCTGCCTTTATATGCCCCCTACCCGGAAACTCAGCAGCTTGGGAGTGGTATGCAGAATGTGAGAACACGTGAGTATTGCCAAGTTATACACACATACAAGGGCCAATATAGAAAGGAGTCATTTAACCTACCAGCATTACTTTGGAGGGTCCAGAAAAAACCCACGTAAGCAAAGGGAGAGCATGCAAACTCCATGCAGATAGTATCCTGGAGGAGATTTGAAACAATTACTCCGCTAAGCACCACGCCACTGTGCTTCCCTAGTTGGTTCTTTCCAGGGTAAAAAAAATATAATTTGGTCTCCTGTATATATTTCCATGCTGCATTTTTCAGCGTTGGCTAATCTGTTTCTTTAAGTGATTTATTAGGATCCATTCAAGACTCCCACAGAGTAGCAAGTCACAATTTTGTTGATGTTGGTGACTATAACAAAAAATAGAATCAAAGAAAAAGCCATGGTGTTGCCCGTTGCCTTGGTATTAGCGTTCATTTTCTAACTTACACTGGAAAATTGTTGGCTGTTCTCAAATGGTTATGGACATCGCCATAAATTTTCTGTTCATTTATGTTCCTAAATGAGCCCCAGTGCATCTGCGATTCTCTGCGGGTCTCCCCTTATGAAGTAACATTTTTGCCTTTCCTCTCGGCTCCCAAACAAGTTTTATTTTGTGCTATAGAAAAGCAGTAAATAAAACATATGGCTTTGTGACAGAAGAATAGTTTTATTACTGCAGTTACTCAAATTGCACACAAGGGTATTCTGCGAGTGTGAATGTCAAAGAATGCTATAGAATCCTTCTAAATTCCGAGGTAAGGAGGAGACTTTTTAGAAACTCTATATATTAATGGCCCACTTCCTTTATTTTCTTTAACTTGTTCACAAGGGGCTTTCTGATACACTGTATTGTCAAAAGTACTCCAAGCATCCCAGTCTTAGTCCGTAGGGTTCAGTATTGAGTTGGCCCACCCTTTGGAGCTATAACAGCTTCAACTCTTCTGGGAAGGCTGTCCACAAGGTTTAGGAGTGTGTCTATGGGAATGTTTGACCATTCTTCCAGAAGTGCATTTATGAGGTCAGGCACTGGCCTGGCTCGCAGTCTCTGCTCTAATTCGTCCTATTGGGTTGAGGTCAGGACTCCAAACTCGCTTATCCATGTCTTTATGGGCCTTCCTTTGTGCACTGGTGTGCAGTCATGTTAGAACAGGAAGGGGCCGTCCTCAAACTGTTTCCACTAAGTTGGAAGCATGAAATTGTCCAAAATGTCTTGGTATGCTGACGCCTTAAGAGTTCCCTTCACTGGAATTAAGGGGGCCAAGCCCAACCCCTAAAAAACAACCACACACCATAATCTCCCCTCCACCAAATGATTTTGACCAGTGCACAAAGAAAGGTCCATAAAGACATGGATGAGTGAGTTGTGGAGGAGCCAGGCCTTTTTGTCCAACATCAGTGCCTGACCTCACAAATACGCTTCTGGAAGAATGGTCAAACATTCTCATAGACACACTCCTAAACCTTGTGGACAGTCTTCCCAGAAGATTTGAAGCTGTTATAGCTGCAAAGGGTGGGCCAACTCAATATTGAACCCTACGGACTAAGGCTGGGATGCCATTAAATTTAATTTGCGTGGCAGGCGTCCCAATACTTTTAATAATATAGTGTATGTAGGACATACTTTGTTACCATTTAAAAAAAGGATCTGTGGGCGAGGGGAAAAAAATGCCATATGCTACATAATGCAGTCTGTCCCCTAGCATCAACAAAGACATTTTTGTTCTTCTGAGTCACCCCAGTAACGTACTTTTATCACCCGTTGATCCTGCCAATAGATCTATTATTTTTTCAGTTCCTGTAATAGGGTGACAATACTGTTTGTTCTGTAGTGAAATTGTGCAGCAGAGTTGTCACCCTGTGTGGACAGAGTAGTCGTAGATGGACAAGTCGTTTTAAACGGACCCTTGGTAAACAACAAATTATAACTCAAGTCCAATTAACACATTTTAAGCAGTTATAGCAGAAGTCTTTTTTTTTTATTTTTTTTATTTTACAGTATAACTTTAAGGACCTGTTTATGTGTGGTGGCTTTTTTCTGCCCTTGATCAGTCGCCACAAGGGCACATAGAAAGCAATTGTTTTCTATATGCCCTGTTCACATTTGAACTCTGCCTTCAGGTGTGTTTCAGGTGAGTTGGATAAAATGCAGACACCCTTCATATTTCATGCAATGTACCGGGGCTCACCTGAATCACCATCTGTTTTTGCACAGCAGCGGAGCTGCAGAGCATAGGAATTAAATTAATTACTTTGACATTTCAATAGAGCTAAAAAAAAAAAAAAAGGCACCACACCGCCTCCCACAACTACTGCCACACAATGGGCACTAGCCCACATGCTAAAATAGTTAGTTTTAGAGCGTGGCTTGTGTGAATAGGGTCTAAGGTATATCATTAAATACTGACCATTGTAAGCAACCACAGCAGTGTTATATGGTTTGTCCCAGCCGCTGTGACTGTCACTTCTGCTGGACAGCTTGGTGTGCTTGTTAATGTAGAGAAAATGCAAATCAATGTGAAATAAAACAAGGATTTCATATACAGAATACTTTTATTTTAGCTATTAGCCACATACAGGAAACAGAATACAATACTTTTTACTATAAAGTAGATCCTTTAAAGTAGAACTATAGGCAAAATTTTTTTTTTCATTTTGGATACAGTAATTGTGAGGAGGCGGGGGGGGGGGGGGAGTTATAATTTCCCCTTCATTTTTTTTTTTTTTGAAAATTCTTTTTTATTCATTTTTTAGGCATGCAAATAACAACAGGCCACATTTGCGGCCCACAACCACCGACTAGAACACAGTTGCCGGTGGACATTTACATACAAAAACACAGACATAAATTGAGAACTCCCCCCTCCCTCCCCCCCCAAACAACAAAGCTTTTGCCCAGATACATGCTGTCCAAGTTGGCCTCCAGCCTGGAGGAAGGCACTAGGAGACACCGCACCCTCGCTGTCTAACAACTTGGGTCATGATGCTTGATACCATCAAAAAACGTGACCCGACTCCCCCCCCAGCACCAAGGATCTCATATGAATAAAAATAACTCTCCCCCCTACAAGTGACCAGTTATCTTAGTGCAGAATTATCAATATTTCTCCTGTATGTCGGTCATATACATCCTCCTTTGTGGCCTCATACACCAATATCAATAGCTATGGGTTATCTGTAATTAGTCTGACACCGTATCCACCGATGCCATCCAACCACCCCACACCTTGTCAAATTTGGTCAGTGCTCCCCTATTCAAATAAGTGGCTTTATAAAATGGTATTGCCTTGTTAACCAATGCCTTCCAGGACTCTAGGGTTGGGGCTGAGGAACTCTTCCAGGAGAGAATGATCCTCTTTTTGGCATAGAACAACAATAGGGTAAGAAGAGTTCTAATAACCCTGGTAGTAGCTAGGGGCTCTACCAGATGCAGCAGGCATACCTCAACCGTCATGGGAATCGAAATAGAAGTGACCGACCTTATGCAGCCTGCTACATCCTGCCAGTATGCTCTGACCTGTAGGCATTCCCAAAATATATGCATAAAATTCGCTAGTGGCGTGGAACACCTCCAGCAAAGGGAATGCTGATTCCCAAACATCCTAGCAAGTCTAGCTGGGGTCAGATAAATCCTGTGCAGGAATTTAAAGTGAATTAGTCTGTCCCTAGTGGAGACCAGAGTCTGCATTGCAATTCCCCATATATCATCCCAGTCATCCCTATCCAACCCCGAGGTTGCCGCCTCCCACGCTTGTCTGCAGGGTTCCAACAGTTTTGTTGTTTCCTGAAAGAGATCTCTGTATATGCTGGAAACTGGTTTAGACAACGAGTCACTGCGAGTCAGCAGTTCTAAATCACTGGGCTCAGGGTCAAGAGGTTCTACTCCAAATTGGGATTGAAAGGCATGCCTTAATTGAATGTACCGAAAAAAATGCGAGTTTGGTAGTTCATAACGTGATTTCAACATGTCAAAGGACATTATGGTGCCATTCGCTACAATGTGCTTTAGTGTCTTAATTCCGTATTTTGTCCATACTATCGGATCCGGGTAGTCAAAGAAGTGCGGCAGAGTAGGATTCCTCCACAAGGGGAGATTTGGAGAGAATTTATCATGACTATCCCCTTCATTTTTTAATGTTTTTTTGGGCATCTGTGTCCCATTGGGGAGATTTCCCTTTACTTCCTGCCCCATAGCCAAACAGGAAGTGAGAGTAAATCCTGCAAATTAAGGGAATCCCTTGGGCCACCCCAGTTCACCAGAACTAGTGTCCCCATTGGAAGATTCATTTGCCTTCTATTACTTTTATGGAGACAACCCAAAATGTGGGGATTTTCTTTTACTTTCACTTCTTATGATAACAGTAAACATGACGAATAGAGAGGGGGAATCTCCATAACGGGGGACACAGACAGCGGTAAGGACCTAATAAGTGCTCTAATCCCTCTCCACTCTGGCTAAACCCCCCCCCCCCCCCCCAAAAAAAAAGTTTTACTACATATATATTGATTTAGCAGACTAGAACCCGTTTATAGTATAAACACCCCATTCCTATGGGAGCCGGTAGGAGTAATGGTTCCATCAATCTAACAGTTCCCAGCCATACTCCCAGACTTTCAGCTGTGTGTGCTGCAAGCTCGGTGATAAGGTTGCAGGAAGATGATCTTCTCTTACACTAGGTTCACACTTCTGCATGTGACTGTGGGTGTGGGAATTGCAGCGATTTCCACATCTGCAACCACCCGCAGTTAGGGTTGCCACCTGTCCGGGATTCACCCAGACAGATTGGGTTAGGAACCATGTGTCCAGGTTTCAAACTGCCTGAAACCGGAACACATTATTCAGACTGGACTATGGCTTCCCGGCAGCGTTGCTGGCTGCAGCTGTCTAAGTCGAGAATGTCTGTTAGGCCCCTTTCACACTGGGGCGGTGGGTGCATTGGTGGTAAAGCGCCGCTATTTTTAGCGGCGCTTTACCTTTAATTTTGAGGCGCTATTCGGTCGTGTATACACCGCTCTTTCACCGCTCCAAAGATGCTGCTTGCAGGAGTTTATTTAACGTCCTGCAAGCGCACCGCTCTGGTGTGAAAGCCCTAGGGCTTTCACACTGGAGAGACAGGAGCGGCTCTTTACAGGCGCTATTTTTAGCGCTGTAGCGCCTGTAAAGCGCCCCAGTGTGAAAGGGGTTTTACACTCTCTTTCACACTGCCCAAAGCCAACACTAACAATTCGCCCCCCACCCCCGCTGCCCCCCCCCCCCATCACATACACACACAGACGGGAGAGGAGAGAGGGCTCGATCTACGCCTCTCCATCCTGCCCCTACCCCTTTGTGTCTGCCCACACTCCATTCCCCAGCACTGTGCCTCAGAAAAGGAAAGTGGGGGCCAGAAATTTGAAGTCCAGCAGTCTCAGATACATCTGGATGAGAAGTGCTGACTGCCAAGGGGTGAGTGAGCTCACCATCCTTCTCCCTCCTGCCTCTGAGTGAGTACACTAAGGTAAATCAGGGTTCTCAGGGTACCCCTTACATCAGAGTTCCCCTTTACACCAGAAGCCACAGTGTTCCCCCTTACATCAGGGTTCTCAGTGTTCCCCCTTAAATCAGGGTTCCCAGAGCATCCCTTATGTTAGAGTCCCCCAGAGTTCTCCCTTACATCAGAGTCTGCAGAGTCCCCCCTTACAGTGTAAGGGAACTCTGCGAATTCAGATGTAAAAGGGGAACTCTGCAGATTCAGATGTAAAAGGGGAACTCTGCAGATTCAGATGTGATAAGGGGAACTCTGCAGATTCAGATGTGATAAGGGGAACTCTGCGGATTCAGATGTAAAAGGGGAACTCTGCGGATTCAGATATGATAAGGGGAACTCTGCGGATTCAGATGTAAAAGGGGAACTCTGCGGATTCAGATGTGATAAGGGGAACTCTGCAGATTCAGATGTAAAAGGTGAACTCTGCGGATTCAGATGTAAAAGGTGAACTCTGCGGATTCAGATATGATAAGGGGAACTCTGCGGATTCAGATGTAAAAGGGGAACTCTGCGGATTCAGATGTGATAAGGGGAACTCTGCAGATTCAGATGTAAAAGGGGAACTCTGCGGATTCAGATGTGATAAGGGGAACTCTGCAGATTCAGATGTAAAAGGTGAACTCTGCAGATTCAGATGTAAAAGGTGAACTCTGCGGATTCAGATGTAAAAGGTGAACTCTGCAGATTCAGATGTAAAAGGTGAACTCTGCGGATTCAGATATGATAAGGGGAACTCTGCGGATTCAGATGTAAAAGGGGAACTCTGCGGATTCAGATGTGATAAGGGGAACTCTGCAGATTCAGATGTAAAAGGTGAACTCTGCAGATTCAGATGTAAAAGGTGAACTCTGCGGATTCAGATATGATAAGAGGAACTCTGCGGATTCAGATGTAAAAGGGGAACTCTGCGGATTCAGATGTAAAAGGAGAACTCTGTGAATGCAGATGTAAAAGGAGAACTCTGTGGACTCTGATGTAAAGGGGGACTCTTGTGATTAACTTCATACGATTAGAAATGTTATTTAATTGCAAAATATATGTATAGTTTATACATTTATACTATAGAAAAAAAATTCCTGCGCGGCGCTAAAGTGTTCAGGTTTGACTTGAAGAAAAGGTGGCTACCCTACCCGCAGTGAAAACGCACTGCTCTGCGTAAACCCCCAGGGCTTCCAAGCATTCTGAATGGAACCCCCACGCATGTAAAATCATAGTGCGGTGCGGGAACCATGCGATTTCCCTGCAGCCACATTTTTGAAAAGGAGCATGCACCTTTTTTTTGCGAAAACGCAGGCATGGTGGCTCTTTGAAATGAATGGACCACCATGCCCATGCAGACGCGGTCCACAAACACGACGAGATGTAAACCTAGGGTCACAGTATCTCATGAACCAAGTATACTGTCCATGAAAAGAAATGTACATTGACTGCTTTTAGTGAACTCCTGCTCCCCTCTGATGGCACACAGTTCAGGACTTGTCAGGCAGTCCACCCACATCTCTTTCCCTCGTTGATGACTCCTCTCGTCTAGCACAGGCAGAAAGAGCCATTTCTAAGGACTTCTGCTGATAGGTGGTTTTTAACACACCAATAAGTACTATTTAAGACTATTATCAAAGAGTCTTACCATTAAAATGCACACTTAGATGAATCAATAGGGAACACATCAAGATTACAGAACCACATCACCATTTGAGTTAAGGTTCCTATTTCTGTACATAAATGTTGGTGCGCTCGCTCCTGTCACCTACGACCTACGCTAAAGATCCCGGTGTCCTCAACTGCCAGGAGCATTGTGGTTATTTTTGGCCATTGAGATGGAAGAGAGTCTGTAACTTTTAATCAGATAGACACTGTCTGATGGATGTGCTGGTGAAGTAGGAGGATCAGCAAGACACGACTATGAACCAACACCTGTATATAAAATAAATATGGCTGCCCCCATGTACATGTATACAAGTTACACAGAGAAATTTTTAAAGCTGAACTTCAAGCAGATGTAAAACCTCCAACAATTAATTCAGTTATTTACAATCAATCATTAAAGGTGAACTTCAGGTATGGATTTTATTGTGTAGTCAACCTGGACCAATGTAAGTATCCATATGCCATACCTGTGGGTCCACTGTGGAAGCAGAAAATCACTGTAGTAGTCAGTGCTACTACAGTGAGTGCCACTGTCTTCCAGATCCAGTGCCTAGCAGCTGCCCTGATGCACAGTGACCACAAGGAGTTGCTCGCTTGGCACACACGCCATTCACCAAAGGCCTTACATTTTTCTCAATGAATGCAATGCCTTCTATGATTGGGCAAGGTGGAGATTGTCACATCACCATCCCACCTCGTCCAGTCAAAAAACTTCTTGCAATCATTGAAAAAATACAAGACTTTCTATAAATGGCACCTGTGACAAGTAAACAATCCCCTGTGGTTACAGTGCAGCAAGGCAGTTGCTCAGCATGGGATCTGAAAGAAGTGGCAATCATTGTAGTATCAGTGACCACTGCAGTGATTCACTACTTCCACAGCAGTCCCACGGGTTTGGTATATGCATACTTACATTGGTCAAAGCAGAACTAATGTAACTATGCAATAAAATTCATGCCTAGAATTCAGTTTTAAATAACTTTAAATGCAACCATTTTAAAGTAGTAGTATGGATAATGCTCTTTTGCCCATACTTTCCCTGTGGGTAACAGGAGTCCACTAAGTTCTGCATTCCTGTGACCCAGATTCAGCCAACAGCAGGCTAAATCCTCTTGTCGGCTGATGTCACAGAGCTGGACAAGGCTGTGCAGGGATCCCGACAATGATGCCTGGATCCACCCAGATTCCTGATCGGTAGCTGGCTCAGCCTATAAGCACTCTGCTGAGATCCTGAGCCAATTGCTCCCGCCCCCTCCACAGCCTGGCGCTCCAGTGAGTGCTGGAGGGGCAGAGCAGAGAGCGGTGACTGACAGTTTACTGCTCTGTACTCAGAGCAGACCCAAGAACTGAGCGATCAGTGGCCTTTGATCTTGGTTTAGAGTCGGCAGGGAACAGCCAGCTCTAAACCAATTGGGAATGAACTTCCTGTGCAATCAGTTTAATGCATGGGTAGGCATTCTTAAAGAGGTGAAGATCTACCTGAACAACACGGGATAAGTCAAAGATCACCAGGCACTGTGTCGTCTCCTCACACCTGATTTAAACCCATACTGCTGTGTCGCAATTGTGTGCATTGCACGGCATTCATGGGTTTTAATCAGGTCGTGAAGAAGCAACATGTCGCCTCCTCACCACCTGTCAACACACACACTCGGATCACTTTTCAGAGGAGCAGCAGTGCCTGCTGCACTTGTGAATGAGCCCTTAGTTGCATTTGGCAGCGGCACCCTTAGGGCTCGTTGACACTTAAGTTAGGGGGTGGTAAAACAGCAGGATATAATAGAAGTCTATGGCTAAGTGCAGCAAACCCGCAGGAAAGCTGTAGGTACACTGCATTGCACCCGCTTTGTGGTTGAACCGCAGTGCATCAGTGTGAAAGCAGCCCTATACTGCCCAGTGTAATTGCTTCACACTGACATGAAGATCTCTTCTTCCCTGCTGCTGGCACCACATTGGAGACCGCTAGCCGGGATAAGAGGTGGAATGCAGTTGGTATCACTCGGCATGGGACAGGAGCGGGCACTACAGAGGAGGCATCCGCTTATGTGGCTTTTGCTCCCTACTATAGCGCCAACTTTACAAGTAATCGCTCTACATTGCACTTTAATGCTTTGGAATGGCGGGTCAGCAAGCCCAGACCTTGATCTACCAGTCACATGTCTGTGATCTACTGGTTTAAAGCAACCTGTCAAGAAAAAAAAAAATTAATGAAATGTTCCTCTGTTTAAAGCGGGGTTCCACTCAAATTTTGAACTTAATCTTACCCCCTTCAGTTAATTGCATAGATGTTCAAATGCCGCACGAAAATTTTTTTTATCGTTGTAATTACCTTTATATTGTACTTTATTGTGGCACTTCCTGTCTCTCCTCCCATTTGAGTAGGCGTGTTTATTGCCTTTCCCCGGCGCCGCACTGTCTCCTGGGAGCTTAGTGTCAGGCTTCCCAAGATTCAGTGCGGGAACAATGATCATGCGTGTGAACAAGCTGTGAATGAACAGCATTCACCGCATCCAGGAAATCAATGCTTGTGGGCTTCACATGCCCACAAGCAAGATGGAAACAGCCAGCATCACATTTTTAAAGTTATTCTTCAGTACGAAAACAGACAGAGGCGGAAATATTACACCCAAACTGTGAGTATTATTTTGGGGTTAGCAAAGTGTCTCAATGACCTAAAAAGAAAAAAAAAAAGATTGGTCGCCGGACTCCCACTTTAACTCCTTATTTACTCTAATTAGCTTTAATTTACACCTTATTCTCCTTCTCAGTTTAATTATTATTTTCCTGCTGATTTATTTATTTTTGTTCACTTCTTTCTTATAAACTATTAATATTTAAAACTTTTTTTTTGTTTGTTAATATTTTTACACCTTAAACATATATTTACACGTTTCACATTGAAAAAAAACCCTGCAAAAAAAACTGTATTTCATTTCTAAACCACTTTTTAATGCTTTGTACCATTGCTGACAGCTGAAGTGTAAACAAAACAGTTGCGGTAGGTATTGTTAATTGGTATCGGCGAGTACTTAAAAAAAAAAAAAAAAAAGTATCGGTACTCATAAAAAAAAGGTATCAATGCATCCCTAATTAAGATGTTCTCTTTTTAACATGCATATCTAATGATAACATAAAGATCAGAGTTCTACTTTACGATAAAAGGGAAATTAGACACAGAGGCAACACTTCAGCAGAATTTAAAAAATAATTTCATATTCATACCCCAATTGTGATTCTAACAATCCCTCCCTGAATAAGTTGAGACACACTTTAAATCCTCTAACAAGATAACTTCTTCTATATTGTCAGGCTTGAATTTTTTTTTTCTTTGCACCCGTTCATGTGTTGTATGGAAAATGTCAGCGTCTCCCTGTCATTTCGTCCGTCTCTCGTGACACGCTGCGCTGTTTTTCTGAGGGCCACAGCGAGGTAAATGAAAATGTGCAGAATCACTCTCATGCTTCAGTAAACTTTATAAGCTGAATTGTGAAAAGCCTTTGCTGAGTAGAATGTGTCGGGTGTTTCACAGAAACATTACTTAAGAAGCTGCTGACACCACTGAATAATGACTCCAAATTAATGGAGAGCCTGAAGGATTACCTATCAAAGTGCAGTGCTAAGAACAAAGCTGCTCCTTCTATAGCTATCCATACGTTTCCACTTTAATTATTGTGACGGCAAAAACCAAATATCCGTGAAAATCCAGCAGACACAATTTTCCTATTGTTCTTCATCTCTACAATAACCAATAAAAGCAGTAGGTATAGGGTGCAATTTTGTAGCTAACCAGTTAAATATGAATTGCTATTTTTTGAGGTTCAGGGAATTATTTGAAATCATTTAGGCCTCTCACCTTGTTCTGAATGATGATCGTATTATCAGGATTTTCCTGGAAGGAGGCAAGATTCCAGTGAGGTCTAAGGTGGATGTATGTAGAAGGCCACTGGAGGGTACAGCACTTACTTTGTTGTCAGCTTACGAGTTAAAAAGGGGGCCTTAAATGTGGCCACCGATGTCTTCAAAAGATTGCATATAATATTTATTACATGTGTGCATGTAGAAAGCCGCTGGAGGGTACAGCATGTACTTCTAAATAATGGTTGTCAATGTACAAGGTATAGGGGGGGCCTTGATTTTCCAAAAGACTACTTTATATACTCGAGTATAAGTCGATCCAAATATAAGCCGAGGCACCTAATTTACCACAAAAAACTGGGAAAACGTATTGACTCGAGTATAAGCCTAGGGTGAGAAATGCGCAGCTACTGTAAGTGGAAAAGAGGGTCAGCAATGCCCATTTGTATGCCTCACTGTGCCCATTTACAGCCATGGGCCCCCCGAACTTCAAGCTTGGTAGTTAGGGGTTCCTAGGTGCCCCCTAACTGCAGCCAAAATTTGGGGTCTCTGGACCCAAAGGGTCCTGAAATGACATTGCTGCAGATGGACACAGTTGACTGACTTCGGGGCCCCAAATATCAGGGCCACTTGGTACTAGGAACCCCAAATTTAGTGTACAAACCCAGTGGAAATAGCACTACAACATATCCAAAGCTGTGGTTCCTAGCACCAAGTGGCCCTGAGATACGGGGCCCCAAAGTCGGTTCAGAAAATGTCAAGCACTTTTCTGCAGCAGAGAATGACATTTTCTGAACCGACTTTGGGGCCCCCTATCTCGGGGCCACTTGGTGCTAGGAACCCCAGCTTTGGATATGTTGTAGTGCTAGTTCCACTGGGTTTGTACACCAAATTTGGGGTTCCAAGCATCAAATCGGTTTGGAAAATGTCAAGCACTTTTCCGCAGAAGAGAATGACATTTTTTGAACAAACTTTGGAGCCTCGTATCTCGGGGCCACTTGGTGCTAGGAACCACAGCTTTGGATATCTTGTGCTAGTTCCACTGGGTTTGCAGACCAAATTTGGGGTTCCTAGCATCAAATTCAGTTCGGAAAATGTCATTTTCTGCTGCAGAATAGTGCTTGACTCGAGTATAAGTCGAGGGGGGCACTTTCAGCACAAAAGAATGTGCTGAAAAACTCGGCTTATACTCGAGTATATACGGTATATATAATCTGTGTTATACAGTATGTAATGCTACAGAAGACAAATAGACTGAAGGCCAGTGGCGACCGCTCTGTTAGAGGTGCAGGGGCGCCGCCCCCCTAATCCATGTGCCTGGCCCATAATCTACAAAAACATACTTGGGGGGCACACCCTAAAATGCTTTACACTCAAGTGCTGCTATATGACCAAAAACAGTACAAAACAGATTACAGCGCACACATACAAAATGATATTTATCCTGCAAGACTAGTTAAAAACACCTGAATATATTAAAAAAATACAGGTGGTTTGGTCACACTATATGGTCATATAATGCTAAGCCCACTTACTGCGTTAAAGTACCCCGAATTAGTGGGTCCTACTCTAGTAATAGAATGAAAGAACCTGCACCTCAACCATGGTAGACAAACTCCTCTATGTGGGAGAACTGAAGGGCCCCTAATCTACATGCAGGGTGCCAGACCCATGTATTTCAATGGGTTTTTTTTTAAGCACATGATTAGAGCCTGAGGCTCTACTTGGCTTCAAAAAAGGGTGGGCTTGGGGGGCAAAGCACTGCGCCCTGAGCCCACCCAGTTGCGTGAAAACAGTGAATTAAAATTCGATATTGTCTTCCTGCTTCTCCTCGCGGCCAATCAGGAAGGAGAAGCGACAGTATAGGAGGAGACGCAGGGGGAAGCCGCAGAGGAGGAGACGCAGGGGGAAGCCACAGAGGAGGAGACACAGGGGGAAGCCGGCAACCTAGATGGGGTAAGTGCGGGGCTGGTGGGCAGACAGGTGGTGGGGTGGTTTGCCGTACGAGGGGGGATTTGACTGACTGAACTGGGGGGGTTAATAAGTGGAGACTAAAACAAACTGCACTCCTGTGATCCCTGTGATCCCTAGAAGAAGTCCAGCCAAACAAGCTTTGGCTGGACTTCTCCTTTAAATTAGTTGTATGTATTCTCCTTTTTGGCTGGGACAGCAACAGGACCTGTTAGCTCCCACTACTGTCAATCACAGCCAGTGAGCCAATAAGGGGAGAGCAGGGGTGGGGCCCGAGCCGCGCTCCATGTGTGAATGGACACAGAGCAGCGGCTCGGGAGCTAATCTGCTCGGGGTCCCTCCATGCGTTTTTTTTTCGCTTTGTTTTTTTTTCCATGCATATGATTGAGTATTCTTTGCAAAGTGAAGCTTCATCTCATTTACTAAGCTCTGGAGCAACTGTGCCTGCAAAGTACGGTCTATTTACCTTTAACAAAGCCACCACCTTTTGTAAGCTTCTCTCCATGAGTTGATATTTATCAGCCTGAAAAGTCAAGGATAGTTTATACATAGCCCTGCTAATGACAGATTACCTCGTCAGATTACTGGTGTGTCTATAAGTAGCAGCTAAAATCAAAGAGAAATCGCATAATTCCATTTTTCCTGGGTTTTTGCAGAAGGTCTACAGCAGAGCGACATACAGACGTAGAAAGATAAATGTGAATGGAATAATTCTTCTCAATATGCATTAATAGTAGTTTAGTTTAAACCCGGAAGAAGCGGTGAAATTGTTTCCAGTGTAGGAGTGACCGCTTACATGGTGGTCAGTGTAGGTGGTCAGATTGCCACTGCTCTCTTTTTAATGAACCCCCAGCAACCTCTGGGGTAACCCTGGTTTAAACATTTAAAAGAAAATTCTTTGGATAGTTTGGAAGCTGCCTTAGGGAACCAGTATTTATTAATCAGACATAGGGGTTGATTTATTAAAGGCAAATCCACTGTGCACTGCAAGTGCACTTGGAAGTGCAGTCATGTCGATCTGAAGGGAAGATCTGAAATGAGGGGAAGCTCTGCTGATTTCTATCATCCAATCATGTGCAAGCTAAAATTGCTGTTTTTTATTTTCCTTGGATGCCCCCCTCAGATCTACAGCGACTGCATTTCCAAGTGCACTTGCAGTGCACAGTTGATTTGTCTTAGTCTGTAGGGTTCAATATTGAGTTTGTCCACTCTTTGCAGCTATAACAGCTTCAACTCCTCTGGGAAGGCTGTCCACAAGGTTTAGGAGTGTGTCTATGGGAATGTTTGACCATGATGTTGAAGAGAAGGCCTGGCTCGCATTCTCCACTCAAATTTATTCCAAAGGTGTTCTATGGGGTTGAGATCAGGACTCTGTGCAGGCCAGTCAAGTTCCTCCACCCCAAACTCGCTCATCCATCTCTTTATGGACCTTGCTTTGTACCCTGGTCTGGTGCACAGTCATGTTGGAACAGGAAGGGGCCATCCCCAAACTGTTCCCACAAAGTTGGGAGCGTGAAATTGTCCAAAATGTCTTGGTATGCTGACACTTTAATAGGGCGTACACACGGTCGGACTTTGTTCGGACATTCCGACAACAAAATCCTAGGATTTTTTCCGACGGATGTTGGCTCAAACTTGTCTTGCATACACACGGTCACACAAAGTTGTCGGAAAATCCGATCATTCTGAACGCGGTGACGTAAAACACGTACGTCGGGACTATAAACGGGGAAGTGGCCAATAGCTTTCATCTCTTTATTTATTCTGAGCATGCGTGGCACTTTGTCCATCGGATCTGTGTACACACGATCGGAATTTCCGACAACGGATTTTGTTGTCGGAAAATTTTATCTCCTGCTCTCCAACTTTGTGTGTCGGAAAATCCGATAGAAAATGTCCGATGGAGCCCACACACGGTCGGAATTTCCGACAACACGCTCCGATCGGACATTTTCCATCGGAAAATCCGACCGTGTGTACGGGGCATTAGAGTTCCCTTCACTGGAACTAAGGGGCCCAACCCCTGAAAAACAACCCCACACCATAATCCCCCTCCACCAAATGATTTGGACCAGTTCACAAAGCAAGGTCCATAAAAACATGGATGAGCGAGTTTTGAGAGGAGGAACTTGACTGGCCTGTACAGAGTCCTGACCTAAACCCCGATAGAACACCTTTGGGATGAGTTATAGCGGAGACTGAGAGCTAGGCTTTCTCGTCCAACATCAGTGCCTGTCCTCACAAATGCGCTTCTGGAAGAATGGCCATACATTCCCATAGAAACACTCCTAAACCTTGTGGACAGCCTTCCCAGAAGAGTTGAAGCTGTTATAGCTGCAAAGGGTGGGCCAACTCAATATTGAACCCTACGGACTAAGACTGAGATGCCATTAAAGTTCATGTGTGTGTAAAGGCAGGCGTCCCAATACTTTTGCTAATATAGTGTACCTTACAGCGGAGTTCCACCTAAAAATGGAACTTCCGCTTTTTTTGGCATGTCATTTTTTGGGGGGGGGGGCTCTTTTCAGAGGGTCCCAGCTCCTTCTTCCTCCCGGCGCACCGCGGCACCGGAAGGAAGATCACCTCTCCCCCCTCCCTCTCGGCAATCATCTGGGACACGTCACAGGTCCCAGATGATTGCCCGGCCAGTCACCGTGCGGGGCGTGGCTCACGCATGCGCAATGGGTGCCTGTGTAGCCACAGCCGGACTCTCACAGTTACAATGCCCCCGCATCGCTGGATCCCTGGACAGGTAAGTGTTTGATTATTAAAAGTCAGCAGCTGCAGTATTTGTAGCTGCTGACTTTTATTTATTTATTTTTTAAGCAGAAATCCGCTTTAAAAAAAAAAACAAACAAAAAAAAAAAAAAACTACAATGTATACTGAATACCAATAGCTAGATAGAGAAATATATACAATGGATAGATAGATAGATAGATAGATAGATAGATAGATAGATAGATAGATAGATAGATAGATAGATAGATAGATAGATAGATAGATAGATAGATAGATAGATAGATAGATAGATAGATAGATAGATAGATAGATAGATAGATAGATAGATAGATAGATATGATATGATATGATAGAGTTAAAACAATAAAAAAATTGCCCCCCTGGTATATTTAAAGTTTTTTCTCCATCTTTGTTTCATATCCTGAGCCCTGAATTAGCCTGGACCATTGTTATATACATAGATCACATTCTTTAAAGTACCGTCCTTTCATTCTAATCAATTCTTTCTGACAGCCAGGGCATCGGCTGTCATTTCATAGCTCATTCTTGACATCTCAAGGTTTTCAATTCAAGCTCATGGGAAGAACACTGTCTATGAATGATTACAGCAGAATTTCCAGAGAAATAGTCTATTAACTTTTATCATATGACAAATTCATTCACACGGAAGACACTGAATAAAGTTTCAGATAATGACTATTTTAACAGGGGAGGTATTTTAGTTCCAGGTAGGTTATTGTAATTTGAATTGGCCCATATCACCAACACTTACTTGATATACCTCTAGGGGCTCTGAAAGTGACATTTCTTAAAGGGTTTGTGAACCCATTAGTCTAAGTCTATGCCAGACCCTCTACTAAAGCCTGGCATAGCACACTGTGTAAAGCATTTTTTAAAAGGAACAGTGTAAATACAGATTTTCAGTTGTCTTCAGGCCGGTCACGTGACTCCCGGCCGCTTTCCAGCTCCGATGGATGGCTTCTGCGGAAGGGGACGTGATCTCCCTCTGACGTCAGCCGGGGAGATCACGTGGCCGCAGAAGCCCTGTAGCTGTAAAGCGGCCGCGAGTCACGTGACCGGCCTGAAGACAGCTGAAAATCGTTTTTTGGACTGCTCCTTTTTAATAAAATGCTTTACACAGTGTGGTATGCCAGCCTCTAATAGAGGGGCTGGCAGTGACAAATGTCGTTTTTTTTTTTTTTTCCATAATAGCAGCGTGGGGGCAGGGCTGAGCGGAGACAGAGAGGGCGCTGACAGGGAGGAAGGAGGGGGTGAGGGGGGAGAGAGGAGAGCAGGGCAGCGTATGACGAAGGGACACACTTTGACCATGGTGATCAGGGCAGAGCAGCCCTTGTTATCGTGGTCTGTTTAGAGAGGGCATACAGGAAGTGGTCTTCCCCTCCCGGCCAATCAGGAACCCGATTGGCCAGGAGGAGAAGCGACCGGATTGGCCATTAGGAGAAGCAGTGAGGAAGCCACTGAAGCCATCCGGGAAGCTGCCGAGAAGGAGAAGCAGCTGAGAAGCCACCGAAGCTGCCCGGGAAGCCGATGGGGGGGAAAAGCAGTGGAGAAGCTGCCTGCGGCCTGGATGTAGTAAGTAGCGCCGGCTGATTGGGGGGGGGGGGGGGGGGGAGCAGCTGGGAGGTTTGTTTGCCACCCCCCAAAACAAAAAAAATTGAGCACCAGCTGCAACTGGTGGCACTGTCCAATAATCGCCCCATTCTGGCAGGAGGTTTTCACCTTCATATCCTCCATTACTGGCATGACTCAATTGTCAACTGTGGAG
Source organism: Lithobates septentrionalis (assembly GCA_037952835.1). Taxonomy (NCBI): domain Eukaryota; kingdom Metazoa; phylum Chordata; class Amphibia; order Anura; family Ranidae; genus Lithobates; species Lithobates septentrionalis. Next base: position 1,960,044 of record JBBDGP010002960.1, on the reverse strand, counting down.
ACTGCTCTCTTTGGCATTGGGCTAGACCAGTGTTTCTCAACTCCAGTCCTCAAGGCGCCCCAACAGGTCATGTTTTCAGGATGTCCATTATTTTGCACAGGTGATTTGATCAGTTTCACTGCCTTAGTAATTACCACAGCCATTTCATCTGAGGGAAATCCTGAAAACATGACCTGTTGGGGCGCCTTGAGGACTGGAGTTGAGAAACACTGGGCTAGACAAATGGCCTTTCCAAACACGGTTCCTCAGGCATCCTTTGAAAGAATGTTCTCTCAACTGCAGAACAGAACCTCCATATTTCAGAAAAATTGGGCTTGTTGGCTTCATATTAGTAGAAATATTGCCACTTTTTGATACTACTTCCATTATAATCTGTGTAATTCACCTCACTAATACCACACTAAGGCTGGGTTCACAGTATCGCCGCATGCGGCGCACAGCAGGGGTCCAAATTCTTGGCTGAATTCAGACCTGAAACGGACCAAAAGACGCACAGAGCTCCTGTGCAAATTCGCACTGGAGCCGCAGTGGAGATATGTGAATATGTGACTCCATAGAGAGCCGGTTAACATCTCCTGCTATTGCGAATTGAATGCCGGGAACCCGCATCCTATACGCAATAGTGTGAACCCAGCCTTAAATAATCTGATAGGTGTAACAATGGATACCAGTCTAGAGGACAAATTCTATGTATCGCTATGTCTACATCCATAGCCTACCATCCCTTTCTACCCCCATTTGTGATCCCTCTCCACACTTTATTCCTTGTATTTTATTCCTATAGTCCTATTACTGTAATGTCTCCAGTGCTCGACCTAATGTTTGTTTCCCCCCTTCTGGTAACTGAATGGCATTATTGTATACTGTTTGCTGTTACTTATATTTTTCTTTTAAAATCCCAATAAAGAACAATATTTAAAAATGTTGGTCCACGGGTCTGATGCTCCTCAATGAGCATGTGTGCATATGACAGTGACACTAGTAATTCTATGGATGAAGCATATAAATGTATCTGGCATTGCATCAGCATATCCAAACAGAGATCTGTATAGTCTGCCATCATTCAGCATATCTCTATTCCATGATATCCTTTGACTGAGAAAGGAAAATATCCAACAGATGTATGTAAGAACACGGCAGCTGCATTGTGCTGATACATGCCAGTATGTGCTTTATAAACAATGAAAAACTAGTAAGGATGAAAGCACCGAACATTCCACATATATATTATTTTGGATATACAATACAATGTTTTAAAAAAATTCTAGGTTAGTGGTTTCCAATATTTTTTCACTTGGGTACCCCTTGATAGACCATTACCATAAATTGTACACCCCCTCTATGGGGTTGGGACAGCCAGAATGGGTGCCAAAATGTATTTAAAAGAGAAGTATTGCCAACATTTTTTTGTTTTTTGGCCATGGGTGGGTGCTATGTTGCTAATGTTGGGATTTACTCAGATGCCTGAGCAGCAGCTGGTTCAGCCTTTATGTGTACCGCTAAGAGCTGTAATCAGCCGGTTCTACCCTCTCTCCTGCCCAGAGCATTGACAGTCACCGCTCTCTGCTCAGAATAGACCAAGAACTGAGCGGTCAGCAGTCATGTGATCACTCAGTTCTCGGGCTTAGATTCGGCAGGGGACAGCTGCAGCATCACAGCGATGCCGCAGCATGGAGGTGAGCATGTATGATTGTTTTAATTAACCACTTCAGCCCCGGAAGAATTTACCCCCTTCCTGACCAGAGCACTTTTTGCGATTCGGCACTGCGTCGCTTTAACTGACAATTGCGCGGTCGTGCGACGTTGCACCCAAACAAAATTGGCGTCCTTTTTTTCCCACAAATAGAGCTTTCTTTTGGTGGTATTTGATCACCTCTGTGGTTTTTATTTTTTGCGCTATAAACAAAAATAGAGCGACAATTTTGAAAAAAATGCATTATTTTTTACTTTTTGCTATAATAAATATCCCCCATAAATATATAAAAAAAAAATTTTTTACCTCAGTTTAGGCCGATACGTATTCTTCTACATATTTTTGGTAAAAAAAATCGCAATAAGCGATTATTGATCAGTTTGTGCAAAAGTTATAGCGTTTACAATATAGGGGATAGTTTTTTGGCATTTTTATAAAAAATGTTTTTTTTTTTTTAATGGCGGCAATCAGCGATTTTTATCATGACTGCAACATTATGGCGGACACATCGGACATTTTTGACACATTTTTGGGACCATTGTCATTTATACAGCAATCAGTGCTATAATAATGCATTGATTCCTGTATAAATGACACTGGCAGTGAAGGGGTTAACCACTAGGGGGCGGGGAGGGGTTAAATCAGTACTAGGGAGTGATTACTAACTGTCAGGGGGATGGGCTGTAAGTGTGACGTCACTGATCTCTGCTCCGATGACAGGCAGAGATCGAGTGACACTGTCACTAGGCAGAACGGGGAGGTGCTGTTTACAACAGCATCTCCCCGTTCGTCCTCTCCGTGAGGCGATCGCGGGTATGCCCGCAGCGATCGAGTCCGCGGGACCTGCGACCCGACTCACGGAGCTTGCCGCGGGCGCGCGCACGCTGCCGGGCGCGCGCGTGCACACGCTGGCCGCCTCTTAAAGGGGAACGTACAGGAACGTGATTTTGCCTGTACGAGCCCTTCTGCTGACGTAAATGTATGTGAGGCGGTCGGCAAGCGGTTAAGGTTCTAATATCACTGCAGGCATCTGCTTGAATGACAGGAGGTGACCCCAATGCATTTTAGCAGCAGAGCAGTAGGGCTCTTTTAGATGGGTGCTCAGCCCTATGCAACGAGAGCTAGAGCCGTTGGTTTACTTTTCTCCAAGCACCCCATGAAAGTGAATGGATGGACATCGGCTGTGTTGACTCACCAGTACAGCCTAGTTTGTAGGGATGGAGGCATGGGTGCATGGACTTGGATACACAGGCTCGGTGTTGGGGTTCTTGCACCCAATGCTGCGTATCTGTCAAACCTGTGCAAAAAATTACACAATAATTGTATAACCTTTTAATTCAAAACATTGGCATGTTTTGCAGAGTTACAAACCTTAAACAATGTTTTAGCTTAGGAGATACTCTGGAATTCTTTAGCCTGGGGACACTGTGTTAGGTATACAGAGACCTGACTTTCCTCAGCTGCAGTTAATCAACCAAGCTAGGTCACTGACCTGCTCCTAGTTTGTGAATGAACAGTTAGACTCCTTTCAAACGGGTGGATCGATCGGGTCAGTTTTTTAGTCGGACCCAATCGAACCATCCATTGCCCTCTGTGTTCATTGACGTCCGCCGACATCCGCCAACATCTGATCTGATTCTATCCGCTAAAAACAGACAGATGTGGGGTCCGTTCCCCATCCGTCTGGCAGATCAGATCAAGTAACAATCAGATGTAAACAGGCAGGTGGTCCTTTTACACCTGACCGCCCATCGAGGAAAGCAGGCTGTGTCCGTGTCCGCTCTGCATAAGCGAAGCTGACATGGACCTGTCACCCACCTCCTCAGGAGAGATCAGTGGAAAGATTCCCTGCTGAGCAGGCGGATCCACTGCCGGAGTCCACCTGTGTGAAAGGGCGCTTACAGTATAGCTAAAGGCAAAACATTTTTTTAAATTTTGGATAGAGTGTGAGGGATTGCAACCCATGTCCATTTTAATTTCTGTCTGTACTATGAGGGAGATTCACCCTCTCTATTTGCCCTGTGTACCATTTTCATTGAAAGTGAAAGTAAGAGAAAATCCCAAATTTTAGTTTGTCCCCAGAAAAGTAATACCCTAGTTCTGGTGACCTGGAGGTCCCCAAGAGATTCCCTCAATTTTCAGGGATTTCCCCTAACTTCCTGTTTGGCTATAGGACAGGAAGTGAAGGGGAATCTCCCCAATGGGACAAAGATGGCAAAAGCAAACCTTACAGGAGTTATAACCCTCACTTACTCTACCCAAAATGAAGGAATAACAACAACCATGGTGGACACGACTAATGAGATATTATCTCTGCTGGAGTTAGAGCATTGGGCAGCTATGAAAGCCCAGTTCCTGAGCTCTTTCTTTATGACCTTCAGCATTGTTTTTTGTCCTGGTCACGAAAAGGACTATAGGACTAAGGTAAGTATTTGTCTTCTCATTTCTTCTGGGACCCAGCATGTAAAGTAGAACATTGGTGCTGCACTCAAACATTGGGTTTATATAGATATTCTTATAACACGTGAAACTAAAAATAGTTTTCATCATGTATACTGAGGGATTAAGACTAATCTTAGGATCATATAACTGGCCATCACAAATCTGTGCAGTTTATAGTATAGGTCTGATTCTGTGGTGGAAAAAGGCTTTTCTGCACATTAAATGTGCCATTATTTGAACATTTTTCATTTGAAATATTTTACTCTTATTGCTTAAACCAGAATTTCCCAACCTTTTTTTAGTCATAGTGTCTTTAAAATTATGACAAATTGTGAGGCACCCTGGTGTAAAATGTAAAGAACATAAACGTTGTCAATGGAAAATCTGAGCCTGAGATGATGCATACTCCCTTCACATCAGAGGTCCCTCATCATATCAGAGCTCCCCCTTCACATCAGAGGTCCCTCATCATATCAGAGCCCCCCCTTCACATCAGAGGTCCCTCATCATATCAGAGCCCCCCCTTCACATCAGAGGTCCCTCATCATATCAGAGCCCCCCTTCACATCAGAGGTCCCTCATCATATCAGAGCTCCCTCATCATATCAGAGCTCCCCCTTCATATCAGAGGTCCCTCATCATATCAGAGGTCCCCCTTCACATCAGAGGTCCCTCATCATATCAGAGCCCCCCCTTCACATCAGAGGTCCCTCATCATATCAGAGCCCCCCCTTCACATCAGAGGTCCCTCATCATATCAGAGCCCCCCCTTCACATCAGAGGTCCCTCATCATATCAGAGCTCCCTCATCATATCAGAGCTCCCCCTTCATATCAGAGGTCCCTCATCATATCAGAGGTCCCCCTTCACATCAGAGGTCCCTCATCATATCAGAGCTCCCTCATCATATCAGAGCTCCCCCTTCATATCAGAGGTCCCTCATCATATCAGAGGTCCCCCTTCACATCAGAGGTCCCTCATCATATCAGAGCTCCCCCTTCACATCAGAGGTCCCTCATCATATCAGAGCTCCCCCTTCATATCAGAGGTCCCTCATCATATCAGAGGTCCCTCATCATATCAGAGGTCCCCCTTCACATCAGAGGTCCCCCTTCACATCAGAGGTCCCCCTTCACATCAGAGGTCCCTCATCATATCAGAGGTCCCCCTTCACATCAGAGGTCCCTCATCATATCAGAGCTCCCCCTTCATATCAGAGGTCCCTCATCATATCAGAGCTCCCCCTTCACATCAGAGGTCCCTCATCATATCAGAGCTCCCCCTTCACATCAGAGGTCCCTCATCATATCAGAGCTCCCCCTTCACATCAGAGGTCCCTCATCATATCAGAGCTCCCCCTTCACATCAGAGGTCCCTCGTCATATCAGAGCTTCCCCTTCACATCAGAGGTCCCTCATAATTTCAGAGCTCCCCTTCACATCAAAGGTCCCTCATCATATCAGAGCTCCCCCTTCACATCAGAGGTCCCTCATCATATCAGAGCTCGCCCTTCACATCAGAGGTCCCTCATCATATCTGAGCTCCTCCACATCAGAGGCTCCTCATCATATCAGAGCTCCCCTTCACATCAGAGGTCCCCTTCACATCAGAGATTCCCTTCACATCAGAGGTCCCTCATAATTTCAGAGCTCCCCTTCACATCAAAGGTCCCTCATCATATCAGAGCTCCCCCTTCACATCAGAGGTCCCTCATCATATCAGAGCTCGCCCTTCACATCAGAGGTCCCTCATCATATCTGAGCTCCTCCACATCAGAGGCTCCTCATCATATCAGAGCTCCCCTTCACATCAGAGGTCCCCTTCACATCAGAGATTCCCTTCACATCAGAGGTCCCGCATTATATCAGAGCCCCCCTTCACATCAGAGGTCCCTCATCATATCAGAGCTCCCCCTTCATGTCAGAGGCTCCCCATCATGTCAGAATTTCCCCCCTATACATCAGAGCCCCTCCTATATGCCATGGTTTTCCCTCCACTTTCCTTACCATCAATATGGCAGTATTTCTTTGTGAATTTTTTGCAACAATAACGTCATACACTAAAAGTATTGCACATAAGAACTACATGAACTTGTCACAAGCATTGGTACTGCAGGAAGCTAAAAACCAATGGATTTACTGGCATGACCAAAACCTAGTCAAATTATGTTAGAGGGGACAGCAATAAGTATTGTGTTAATACTATTGATTGCTATATATATATATATATATATATATATATATATATATATATATATATATATATATATATATATATATTTTTTTTTTTGCTTTACGTTAATTGCCAAGTAATGAGAATTTGACGAAATTCTAAATTCTAAATAATTTTAGCTTCCTGCGATGAGTACCTCTGCAGCAGGGTGTCCAAAAAAATAATTATTATGCCTTTGGCCAAAAAACAACTCATGGCAGCAATAATGGACCCACCACGGCATGCTTGAAGAATGTAGAAGTTTAGTACATGCCCATCAGAGAGACAATTTTGGCTCAGCACACCAGCACTGTAATGAGCGCCAACTGGTGTGAATGGGTCCTAATTGCCCATTTCGTTCTCCCAAAGGTCGGATCACCCTCTAGTGCTTGCTGCCAACAGACAATGCTAGAGTGAAAATCCCCAGGTTTACAGATAAATCTTCAGCCCTTCAGTAGCTCACACTTTGGGAAGGACTATTTTAGTTTTACAACCTAAACTTAGTTAAATGTTTTTGTAAGTGATGGTAACTTACATTCAATGAGAATTGTCCCTTGTGCTGGTGGTTGCTGGAAATCTTCAGTCCTGTACTGTTCTGGTGCTGCTGAGGTTAATACTACTACTGAACCTGTCATAGGCACTCATTGAAAGTGCTGACTGGCCCCCCTCTACCCCCCTCGTCCATTCATACAAGCTGTACTACAGCTTCCCACAGTGAAAAGCCCTCTATGAATGAAGCCCTTTCATCCACTTGTCCTCCATTCATAGAGCACTTTTATTACATGGAAGCCATAGTAAAGCTTTTATAAATGGAAGAGAGGGGTGGTAAGGTTGGGCATAGTCTGCATTCTTGATGAGTGTCTATGACAGGTCCAGCCAATTTAGTTGTAGTGGTATTTTAGTTGACTAAAATCTCCAGTACATTTTAGGCTGGGTTCATACTAGCTGTGGTCGTGGCTCACAGCAGGGGGACCGGTGTTTTGGCTGAATTCGCACCTGAAATGGACCAGAAGACGCACAGGACCCTTTTCTAGTGTGGACCTCGGGGTGAATAGGCTCTATTGAGAGCTGGTCACACTCTCCTGTCATGCGAATTGGATGTGGGGAACCCCGCATCCAATTTTCATCAGTGTGAACGCAGCCTTAGTCAACTAAAATCTAATGGGTTTAGTTAAATTGTAATGCAATTATTTAAGCTTTTCTATAGAATTTCCAAACTCATTATATACTCCTTGAGTAAAAATCTAATAACATGTTATTATTTATGGTATTAATGTTTGAACATGCACTACAGACACAGATTTAGTTGTTATGATCTACTGTATAATTTTGATGTCAAATTTCGATTTAGTCTTAGTCATAGTCTTTTGACTATATTTGCCATTTTTGTCTTAGTCGCAAGTTCATCATCTGAATTGTTTAAATTTTAGCCATATTTTAGTCGACTAAAACAGTGTTAATTTTGTCAACAAGAATATTTTAGTCGACAAAATGAATACTGAGCAATGGAAGATTACCACTGCAGGTGTATAGGGATGGGTGGGGGTGCAGAGGACTGAAGACTTTAACTAAAGCTGCCCATAGATTTGTTAGAATCTCTGCCATTTCAGAAGGGAGCGGCGGAGATTTGAACCATCTATGGGCACACTGATTGTACCCAATTCGATTGTTGTACGACGTGGGTACAACCAGCATGTCGGATAATTCACGCGATGATTACCAGTGGCTATAGCCGCTCACAACAACCACTGTGTCCCGCCCCCTGCTGGGAGAACACAATAGGTCTGCGGGAGGGATTTCCTCATCAGCGCTGACTGTGTTGATGGGGGAATCAAGTGATTTTTTTTTTTTTCCTAGAGCCCGTGGTTGCAGGAAAGAAAATTGCATTGTCTATGACTGGCTAAAGCAGCCACTAGCACCCAAGACACTACTCATTGAATGCCAGTAACGTCCCTTGAGCTGGTTTTAAAAATAAAATACAATTTACAGAAACTTAGACTTTAAGGATTGCTGTACATTGACATCTGTTCTTACAACACAGTTACTCTTGAACATTAGAACCACATCCCCAATATCAGTCAGTACACAGCTGAACTATAACGTACTTGTAATATCCGTAGATATTATTGCTCAGTCTCAACTAATGATAAAGGAGATGGAGTTTGTCTTAGGAGCTGTGTTCCATTCCACTACCAACTTGACAAATGATAAAACTTCTTCAGCGAGGCATTATTGCACTTCCCTCTAATCCTGAGGCTTGGTGATAGATTACAGAGGGCTACAACACATTTCACTCAATAAGCTGGAGCCTCACCAGTCAGAGCACAGAAATCTGCAATAAAGATGATTGTTTCCACGTAGACTGATAGCGGAAAATAATGCCTAAAATGTTGCCTTTTGTGTACTTATTCTATGTTATGGGTGGTTGGTTGATTTAAAATGTGATACATAGATAGAGATTAGAAATTTAATGAAAACCAGAGACAGGGCAGATGTTAACCCAGTCTGGTATGAAACTGTTGTTACTGGTGCACCAGGGAGCATTCTTGTTCTTTAGACGCGGAGGCCAGACCCTGGTTGATAATCTGGTAACTCCAGCTTTAGCCTGGTGGTGTATTTGAGGACATTTGAGGGATGCCTTGATTTTTTAAGAGGGTTTTAGTTTAAAGAGGAAGTAAACCCTGATGGGTTGTACTTTCTCTTTTGCTCCCTGCAAACCTGGCAAATTAAAAGCATAATGGGCTTGTATGCATTGCATACTAGCTCAATTTGTTACACTTACCTGCAAATGAATCCATCGCTGTCCCCTGTGCAGGCTGCGTCCATCTTCACCCCTCTTCCTTCTAGGGGCCGCGGACTCCGGCTCTGTGACTGGCTGGAGCCACGCGACGTCTCTCCCGGGCATGCGCGCGGGAGCCGTCAGTAACGGCACACGCTGGGGGGAAGAAACGGCACAGAGGTCCATTTCTTCACAGCGCATGTGCCAATTACATCATCAGTGCACTACAAGTGAAATATCTCCTAAACAGTGCACGTTTAGGAGATATTTACACTACCTATAGGTAAGCCTTATTCTAGGCTTACCTATAGGTAAAAGTCACTAGGGAGAGTTTACAACCTCTTTAAGGTGTATGTAAACCCTAACGTTTTATATTTCCTCCATTTTGTGCTGTTAACCAATTGAAAGCATTTTCATATATATCTGTTTGATAAGTGCAAACATATACCTGTTGTCCCTGCCAGAAATCCAGTGAGCTCTGACTTCTTATGCACTCTGCCTTTGAAATATGAAAACGCTATGTTATTAGCCCTGCTGTATTCTCTTCTGTGGACTACAGAACATCCCCACCTATGTTGTGGAAGTGGTGTTCCGTAGTCCAATTTAGGAGTGACCAGCCTAGGCTGACAACTCTGCTTGTACATAAATACAGTACAGTCAGTGAGCTTTGTCCCCCTAGAACAGAAAACGTGTTAATGGCAAGGATCAACTACAAGAAACAAACACAAAAGGGCGCACCGGCCTAGGGCATTATCCCACACTAATCATTTATTAAGAAATTGTCATAAAATGTACTCACAGACGTGTGAATAAACATGTGAATAATGTAGCCACCACACCAAAAGACAAGTAAGCTGTTACATTTTTGTTGGGTTTACATACTCATTAAATCAAACCAGAAAAGACAGGACTGTAACCTCTAAATGGTCTTTAATTGTCCATAATATGTGCAGTAATGCATGTTTGAAGACCACATTGTCTGCAAAGAGTAACTGCAGTTGTGTTTCATGTTACAGGAAAAGAAGTCCATCCATATCCAGAGACCAGAATCAAAGATACGACTCTCGGGACGATATAGGGGAACATTCACAGTATGTTACATCAGACAGCGCAATGCCTAGATCACCATCAGATTTTTCTGACCGGCGATCGCCGCGGGGGCCTCAGATGTATGATGAACCTGAGCACGATGATTACCGGAGAAGTCGGAGGCATTCTAATGAGTATTCAGTAGATGAGGAGGACATTCAGGACAGGGATGAATATGAGAGACAAAGGCGGGAAGAGGAGTATCAAGCGAGGTATAGGAGTGACCCTAATTTGGCTCGATATCCAGTAAAACCTCAACCTTATGAAGAACAGATGCGCATCCATGCAGAGGTTTCACGAGCGCGACATGAAAGGAGACATAGTGACGTTTCTCTAGCTCACACAGAATTAGAAGAGTCTCGGATGTCAATGCTGAGGCTAGACAGACCGTCACGGCAAAGGTCTGCATCTGAACGTAGGGCGGCCATGGAGAGTCAGCGCTCTTATTCTATAGAAAGAACTAGAGATGTGCAGGGGCCAAGTCCTGGTCGACAAAGGAACTCAAATCATAGTCCCCCAACTCCTAGGAGGAGCCCTATTCCTAACGATAGGCCAGAGTTGAGGCGCAGTGATTCTTTACGGAAGCAGCAACACTTGGATCCAAGTTCTGCGGTGAGGAAAACCAAAAGAGAAAAAATGGAAACCATGCTTAGGAATGACTCGCTTAGTTCAGACCAATCTGAATCTGTCAGGCCACCACCGCCCAAGCCTCATAAAACGAAAAAGGGAGGTAAAACACGCCAGATCTCGTTGAGCAGCTCGGAAGAAGAGCTGGCTTCAACGCCGGAGTACACGAGTTGTGACGATGTTGAGATTGAAAGTGAAAGTGTGAGTGAGAAAGGTAAGACTCTCAGCTGGCTCCATATCCCGGTGTGGAATTTTACCTACATACATGATTTCATCAATCTTTCCGCATTCTCTCTGTGTTCTTCTGTCTGTTCTAAGAATAACTTGTGTTTTTGAAATTATTTTATGATTGGAGTTGTATCTCAGTTTTAACAGTTATTTGGTATTTGATTTTTTTGGTCATATTATTGTATGAGAAATGGACAGATTGGTTTCAGCTGCAGTTTTCTTGGTAGATGAATTGTGCAACTATGATACTTTGTAGGTTGAATATGATTGGCTGATTTTCCTGAATATATAAGTGCTAAGTCACAGTATACACAGGAAATCCATTAAGTCATAAATCATGATTACAAAGGCCCATTCAATGTATAATTCTGTGTGGACAGTAAAAATTAACTAGTACATATTCAGGAGGATCTGGGTATCCCTTTTAAACTGAAAGTACACTTGAAGCTTTAAATTCACAGCCCATGCTTAAATTGTCTACTCTTTAGCCTTGATTCACACCAGTGCGGCTTCGAAATTGCGCTACTTCAGCACGATTTCAAAGCTGCAGATCAGTGTGGTTGGGCTCTCTGAAATTATCATAGGTAAAGTCTAACATTCGAAAGTAGCTTTAAGAAGAAGGGGCCCATAGACGTGAGATGGCCATCACATCACCCCATAGTTGCATACCTAAAATCTTTGGCCATTCAGCCATTGCTCTCTATTGTTAGTTCAAAGGTAAGCACAGTATTGTTTTCCAGTCCATACCTGCTCATAAGATAAAAATTTTTTGGTCCATGCCCAGGGCCAAAAATAGAGCACCTTTGAACATTGTAATGATATTTAGTTGTATATTTAGAATACTATCATACTGACATCTCATTGCCTTATTCAAGTGCTGTTCTTAAAGTGTTACTAAACTCACAACAGTAAAATCAGTCTGTATATACAGTAAAGCATGCTTGTTATACTCACTGTGGAACCTAAGGGGTTATTCCTCCACATTGTGTAAAAAACCTGTTTGATTTTGGCATCTCTGATCCTCCCCCCTTCTTTTACTGTCCCCATCCCATCTCCTGATAGCACAGAGACCGAGGTGGGATTTTGCACATGCTCAGTTTGGTGTGTATTGCTAGAGAGTTTTTTTTTGGGGGAGGGAGGGTGCATGTGATCAGCACAGGGCCAATCATCACTGTCCAGACAGAGGGTCAGGGGTCATACAGCCTCATAGGACAGTCAGAGGAGAATGAAAACTTCTCCTACAAGCTTTAAGGTCAGGGGGCATACAGCCTCATAGGACAGTCAGAGGAGAATGAAAACTCCTCCTACAAGCTTTAACCAGACACTGATAGAAGTCATAAGACTGCTATATACTGCTGATGAGAAACGGTATTTAGCAGTTTGTATTTACTAAAATGTTTGCATTTCCATGTTCTGTGTACTGTGAGAGACCAGATATAATGAATGCAGGGTCATGGGCTTAGTAACACTTTAAGTCTAATATTCCAATGCAACCAATCAGGATTCATTCTACTAACATCAGACCTGGGCAACATGAATTTTGATTGGTTGCAACTTAAGTTTTTAAGTGTCCCTGCACTTAAAGCGGAAGTAAACCCATCCATAAAACAGCTTCATTCCTGGCACATGCTGGAAATGTAACATTCTCATTGCTTGTGCACAACCAAACTGTCAAGCCATCCAATGGCTGGTGTCATAACTGATCACATGTGCAGCATCATGGCAGTTGTAGATTAAACAGAGGCAAAGATGGCAGCTTGGCTGAAAATGATAGGGGGGTTTACTTCCACTTTAAGAATTCACTCGCTTTAAATAAAGCCGTAAATATGTTTTAATATCTGCCATAAAATATGGCAGGGTGCATTGTAGAAAGTTAAAAATGTGCAGGACTTTAAATCCTTCTACAGTTTTATTGGTCATCACTGAGTTTTCTTTCTAGCCAAAGAAGTACTTCAAAGAACAATGATCTACGACAAGCCACAGAATCAAATCGCAGATCAGCTTTTGTTATTTTTGTTTTCTCCATTGCTTGCTTGTAGAGATTTAATCTGATTATTTTATAGTTTACTGCACTTTGCACACCACCATGGCTCTTTGCACTGCCTTACTAGATAAGCTGCCCTAACACAGTGGAGGTAATGAAGCAGATGATTCTGTTACGTTTGTTCTTTTATACACTCTGTATAGTAGTTCATTGTGGAAATATTTATTTTTTTATCCATGTTAAATTGTAGTTGCTGGATTTTCACTGCATACTTCCTTGTTATTTATAATATTTTATTATCAAATGTTATTTTTGTAGAGAGAAATTTAGTCCATTCCCCATCTATGCTAACAAACTGGATGGAGGAATTTCTACTGCTGGTTGCAGTGGTGTTGACAAACAGTAGGGTTGATTTACTAAAGGCAAATAGACTGTGCACCTTGCAAAGTGCAGTTGCTCCAGAGCTTAGTAAAGCAGAAGCTCTGCTGACTTCCATCATCCAATCATGTGCAAGCAAAAATGCATTTTTTTATTTTCCTTTTATGCGATTGGGTATTTTTTCAAAGTGAAGCTTTACCTTATTTACTAAGCCCTGGCGCAACTGCACTTGTAGAGTGCAAATGCACTCTACAAGTACAGCTGTACAACCACAGCTGCTTGGTCTCAGGTGTTCTCTATCCACACTGTTTCATGCTAACTTCAATGTAAGTGTGCTGCTTATTTTAACCTCCCTGGCACTTTTCCCGAGTGTGGCTCTGGGTTAAATTTCAGTACCATTAACAGTAACCCTGAGCCAAGGTTGCCTACCTTGTCCCCAGGATCCTGCGAAGTCCCCCCGCTGTGTCTGCGGGCTGTGTCCTCTGCCCGATGCCTCTGTGTGCCAGGCTCCGTTCCCTGCGAGCGCAGCGACGCACGGGGGGCGGAGCTTGGCGGCAAATTCAAAAAGTACTAAATTCATAACACATACAGTACACTGTAATCTTGCAGATTATATTACTGTATGAAATCATTTCACATCCCTTTTGTCCCCAGTGCTTTGTCCAATGCCCTGCATGCAGTTTTATATTATATATACTGTTCTTTCTGGCTGGAAACTGGAGATTGTCCATAGCAACCAAAAAGTATCCCTCTACGTCAAAAGTGGTGTTAGACCAACTAGAAAACAGTGATAGTAAATTAGAACACTTGCAGAATTGAGCGATAGTGAATCGTGGGGAATTATATTATTATTTTTTATAATTATTTGTAGTTATTTATTATATTATAATTTATGATTTCATGTTTCGAACTTTATCATACCCGGGATATCTACTAGACTCTTGTTTGGACAGATTTAAGTGTGTTATTACTAAGAATTACAGGCCTACAATATAAAACACCAAATTTCTATGCAAAACAATTGCACTGCTTTGGGTCGTAAAAATCTGACATAATCATAGGGCCATGGTGGCTACTAAAGTGTTTTTTTATTTGATACTGACCTCAGCACCCTGCTGTTCATTTTGATGTTACCACTACAAGGTGATTTGGGTTTGTAAAGGCAAAAGTGGATACACAGCCTTTTTTGGCAATTGAAGAATATATTTAAATAAAAATCTTTGTGCCCAGAAGTCAGCTTTATTTACCCTTGCTTCTGCACTGTCCTATCGTAGATACAGCTCTGCAGAAACACAGAGGCAGAAATACTGTTAGCTCAGTGCTTTTAATTCATGTGATCTGGACTTCCACTCTTTGTCCTTTCAATAAATTAATTTATATAATGTAGAATGCAACAAACAGTAAGGATCCACTTTCAGAATGCCCTTTAGAGAGCATTTGCCAGGCGGTCAGAAGGCCTGCTTTAGGACCTTGATGCCCACACTAGCACGTCACACCATCAAGCATTGCATGGAGCTTCACTTAAAAGGATGGAATGGGATATAAGTCTTCCCACGAAGCAAAGCATGTGCACAGCCTGGCCGCTGCCTCTGCAGCTAAAGGGGGTAGCAGTTGGGGGGCAATAAAAATGTGGCAGGGTTTTGCCGGAGAGGAATCCCCAGAGATGTCCGTGGCAGGTTTTTTTATCTGATGTAAATCATCAAGACTAAGGGCGGTCATACATGGGTCAAAATTTGGCCAGTTCAGCAGGGACCTGACGAATTTCAATCTATGTATGGGCATATCGGTCAAATTCTGTATAACCAGCCTGTTGGGTTTTTCCAGTATGATCTGTGCCACCGGCTATAGCTGGCTGCACTGATCAGTGTATTCTAAAGGCAGAGAAAGCTAGCTCGGCAGGAGTGATTCTCCCATTCACCTTGAATGTGTGGATGGGGGGATTGAGTCATTTTTGGGGGGTTGAGTGAAAAAAAAAAGAAAGGATTCATGTATGGGCTCTGAAGGAGTTTCTTAGAGCCACCAATCAGGTTTAGATTTATTTTGTAAAGTATGAATGTGAGGAACTACCGCAGCACATGGTACAGGAAGTACACTCCCAGTGACCCCATGAGGCTTTGTCTGGATTCTGGCTGTATTGGCTTACAGAGAACTCTTGTCGGTGAAGGGAAATTGAGTGAAGTTTCTGGTGTTAGCACAGTAATAGTGTTCGCCGCATAACATTTATAGCTTACTGATGGGATTCCCTTCTTGCTGCAATTGCTCTTTAATATTTTGTTTGCCCCATAAATGATAATCCTGGAATAATGGAACATATAGCGGTTGTTAACCTATCTGCATTGTTCAGAGGATGGTCTTAAATGAACCAATTTACCCGTGCGGGAATGGAGATTTTTGAGCTGATTCACTAGAAGCTTTCAGCTCTTTAAATAATTTTTTCTCCCACAGTGAACAAGGCTGCTAAAGTGCTATACCCCATTAAGCAAATGTAATATTTGTCTGCTAATTTGTAATGCGAGATGTACATTTAAATCAGGTTATTGACCAGTGATCCTCTAATGTCCTCTAGTTTATTACAAGCGGTTACAGTTAACTACAATAGATGATTTCAGACTGCTATAAATTAAACAGAGATGAATAGTGGCCTCCTGAAGAGCAGGCCTAAAGCTAGGCATATTTGGGATATTATAGACCTGAATACACACAGGATCAGTAAAATAAGTGCTAAAACAGTCTTGAAGTATAACTCTAGTTGTGACTAGAGAAAAGTTAGATCACAGGAGACCACCTGCTCAGCACAGAGGCCATTCAGAGAATTCTTTGCGGTTTCTGGATGAATGCAGAGCGTTCTCTGGTTGGACAAAGTGAAGAGAAAGGGTGGTGTTGTCAGGCTCTCCACCTCATCCAATCACAGAATTCTTTGCATTTATTCAAAAAAAGCAAAGCATTCTCTTAATGGCGCCCCTGTGGAGCAGCCAACTTCTGATGCAGCAAGGCAGATGCTCAGCGTGGGAGCAAGTGGAGACCACTGGAGTAGTGATGTCCACTTCAGTGATCTCCAGCTTTCTGGGACATCAGCCAGGTATGGTATATACATAGTTACGTTGGTGAAAATTGGACCAATGTAGCAATGTATAACATACCCATACCTGGAATTCATCTTTAACCATTGTCTACTCTGTCCAAAACAGACTTGGTGAGCACCTTGCATCCCAGTGTAAGGTTTCCCCACTATTTGCACTGTTGGATGTAGCATATATGGCTATGTAGGTAAATCTGCCAGTTTGAATTTTGGGTGAAACTTTGTTGAGTGGTTTGGTGTTCAGAAATGACTATGTGAGTCTTTCAAGGGGAATCCTGATTTCAGCAGACCCTACAGTATAGCAGGAGGGAGCTGACAAAAGTGCTCTGGAACTGACCCTCCTTACCCCAAATCTGCACCTGTGGGTATCTGCAAACGCTTTTCCGTGCACACTTTGTGCTGCTGTGTTTAATCATTTTGAACATTTGAGCTTTATTTCATACATATACCAGCTGGAACCATGAACAATCAAAGTGAGAAATGTCACCAGTACACCATGGGTCTCTAAACTTGGGTCCAAAGCTTCATTTAGCGGTCAGATCGTTACAGCAATGTTTCGGAGGACCCCTTCATCAGGCATGTGGCTCCAAAACATTGCTGTTTGCTGTAATGGTGTGATTGCTGAATATGTGCTCAGTAATGACAAGCCTGCACTGTCAACGGGCTCTGCGTCACTGAAGGGGTTTGGCTGCTGCGCCTGCCTGTGTAATAGGTGCAGTGTGCAGGCAGGGAGCTCATTTACAAATCAGTTCGATTCGGTGTCACCGGCATCCGAATCCACCTTTGTGAGTGTATTTCATCTGTTTCCGGTTCAAGATCGTATAATCAATGACATACAGACGTGAAGATTTCCAAACAAGTTCGATATATTTCACATATAGTTCATTTTGGGACTATCGCTTCATTGCCACTTATCTGGACATTATTGAACTCCATTTGTTTATTATGTTACATGGGTTATATTTACATTCCTGCTTCGGTGGATATCACCACTGACGTGTTTACTACCATTGTATTATTACTAGCGCTAAATTTTACTTTTTATTACGTGTTTAGAATATTGGTTATATTTTATGTAGCTGCTTTTTTCTACATATTGGGTCAGCGCAGTGTTATATATTTCTTCTTTTGATATACAGTAATACCTTGGATTACGAGCATAATTCGTTCCAGAAGAATGCTTGTAATCCAAAGCACTTGTATATCAAAATGAGCTTTAACATAAAATAATGGAAACTCAGATAATCTGTTCCACAGCCACTGCTTGTCTATGTAGTACCGCATGTGGCCAGAGGGGCGGGGGGGGGGGGGGTGGTTTCCAAGCGTCTCCGAGCGTCACCGGCGCCCCCACACCTCTGGCCAAATGCGGTACTGAACACCCCAGCGGCTTGAATCCTGCTTTAGACAACGCTAGCAAAGGCGAGTCAGGATTTGTTTTTAAAAATAGCTAATATTGAGGAATGCTCGTGAACCACGTTACTCGCAATCCGAGGTTCCACTGTACTTGGAGCCAAGATACACAGTGGCCTGCACATTCACTAGCTCAGAACGAGGGCTAGATGGGGCAAATATTCTAGTATTTAAAATAAAAGTGTGGGGTTTGTGGTTTTTGCAGAATCATACTTACCTAGGTGGATGCAGCATCGATCTGACACTGAGAATCCAGCGATCTAACACCGCAGAACACTCAGTTCTCACAGCTCCTCGAGCAGAGAGCTGGTGACTGTCAGTCAGCATCTCTCTGCTCTGCCCCCTCCTCTCTCACTGGAGCGCTGGGCTGTGGAGGGGGTGGGAGCGGCCAGCTCAGGCTCTCAGTGGCTCACTGAGAGGCTGAGCCGGGTGCCGGTCCAGGCATGTGGGCAGATCCTGACCCCAATGTCGCGATCTTGCCTGAGCCTGGACCGGCACTGTGATGTCAGCAGACAGACATTGTCTGCTGAAAATGGGTCATAGGACTGCAAAACGAACTGCACTCCTGTGATCCATAGGAGAAGTACAGCCAAGCAAGTTTTCTCTTCTCCTTTAACTAGTGGTCAGCAAGGTGCAGAATATCATACCAGTATGAAAATCAAACGTGCCCTATTAATAGGCTGTATCCCCAAATTTAGTTAAAAGATGTATTAGAGCCATTGCTGACCTCCTTTTAAATATGGTCACTGCTTAGCTGTTATGCTGACCCACTGGTTTTAATATTTTTGATTCATTGAGCCAGAACAAGTATGCAGACCAGAAAAAGTCAGAGAATAGTAATAAGTTCTCCTGGGTCAGTTACTTAAAACTGAACTGGAGGCAAATATAAAAGACACAAATGAATGCTTCTTTGTAATCAGTGCATCATTGAGGGAATTTTTGAAATGCAAGCAGTGTACCTACCTGCATTTGGCCTTGTGAGAGGAAGACGCAGTGTAAAGAACAAATCAGTTCATGCGCTGACAAGGAGCATGCTGATAGGAAGAGAGTGCAGAGTGACAGAGAGATGAGCTCATCACCGTCCTACTTCTTCTTTCAATGGCCAGGTACGGGTACCTTTAGTTGGCCCTTGGGTCATTATTTCTCCCATTGATATGAGACATGATCGGGTGGGACCAGGACATCCTGGGCTAAGGAAGTGGGTTGAATATTACTGCCCATCAGAATGAACACATTTATTGGTGTAAAAATAGGAAAATCTCTGGACTGAAGGTAAGCAACCACTTTTTTTTATGTTATCTTTTAATGGGCTATTTTATCTTCTTATTTTTGGATCAATTTTTGCTATATATTATTGAAGTAAGGTGGCCAGCATGACCGACAGGCAACTAGCATTGTCAGAAGGAAAGGTCAGCAATGGCAACATATTTCTTTCATAACAGGTTTCCTTTAAATACAGCTGTATTCAGTAGAACATTGGGGGGGGGGGTGGGGGGGGGGGGGTGGACTTAAAGAGATCTCATTGGGTGATGTCCTGGGATGCCACGTCTTCAGCTAATGAAGGCATTCATGAGGACAAGAACACTGTGTTGGCAAAATAAGAGGCCTCCCGCTGCTCTCAAAGAGCATGCTGATTGACTGACTCACCAGGACTGATTGGAGACAGCGGAATAAATGGGTGATAATTTGTCTACATGTCACTTCCTTCAGAGTTAATATCCTGAAGGAAGCAGAAAATGTCATAACCTCCTTATTTTGTTTTCATTTTTGTTACACATCACTGAGCCTCACATTTTCCGACTCTAACATTCGCAAAGTTTTTAATTCCTACAGCGAGCTTAACAAGCAGCTGATGAGGGGATTGTTCATTATTCTTATGTGAGGAGGGAGACCTTCAGAAAAGACAAAACAATTCTACCATAGGTTTGTGGACTGTGAAGGCCACAAAGGAAATGATCATTGGGCCACGGTAATGAATGCCGCCCCCGAGGGTTTGTTCAAGGTTATTTCATTTGGTAGCATTAGAGCAGATCTACGCCATCCTCATATACTTGAGATAGATCCCCCCCCCCCGTTGCAGATAGCGATCTGAAATTCCTTTTCCCGGAGTCTTTGGAATTCTCCCCTCCAGTGCAGATCAAGTGATCTGTGCCAAGGCACTAGACCAGGGGTCTCCAAACTTTCTAAACAAAGGGCCAGTTTATGGTCCTTCAGACTTTACGGGGGCCAGACTGTGGCCAGTAGAAGTAGAAATTGTCTTGGTGTCAGTGGGAGGAATAGAGCCCCAACTTTGATATTAGGGGGAGGAATGGTGCCCCATTGTTGGTGTCAGTGGGAGGAATAGTGCCCCATCTTTGATATTAGGGGGAGGAATAGTATCCTATATTTAATATTGGGGGGAGGAATGGTGGCCCATTGTTGGTGTCAGTGGGAGGAATAGTGCCCCATCATTGGGGTCGGTGGGAGAAATAATGACCCAAGGGCCAACTAAAGGTAAGTAATAATGACCCTAAGCTGCAGTTTGAAGACTGCTGCACTAGACTAATGATCAGTATACAAATATGAAATATGAATGGTTGCATTGATTAACTGTGTCAATGGAGAGGGATTGAGGAAGCATTACAGCGGCCTGCAGTTCTGCCCCCCCCCCTCCCCCCACTAGGTACCAACAAAGGCCTACAGCAGGGATAGGCAATTAGCGGACCTCCAGCTGTTGCAAAACTACAAGTCCCATCATGCCTCTGCCTCTGGGTGTCATGCTTGTGGCTGTCGGAATCTTGCTATGCCTGATGGGACTTGTAGTTCTGCAACAGCTGGAGGTCCGCTAATTGCATATGCCTGGCCTACAGTCATATAAATGTCTCTTTTGTCTGTATGTATATTTATGGTCTTAAAGTGGTGTTCCGGCCGAAATTATACTTTTTAAATAAAAATATCCCTATAATACACAAGCTTAATGTATTCTAGTAAAGTTAGTCTGTAAACTAAGGTCTGTTTTGTTAGTTTATAGCAGTAGTTTGTTATTTTATAAACTTACAGCAGGCCGTGGCCATCTTAAGTCTGGGCATCTGAAGCCAGACTGTATTTCTTCCTGGATTTCATCCTTGCAGATCTCGCACATGCTCAGTGCAGCACAAGCAGTGTAATAGGTTTCAGGTCAGGTTTCCATAGCAACAGCAGTGTCAGAGGAAGTTGCCGCCCCCTTCCCAGAAGGCATTGCAAACAGGAAATGATGCGATGGGCCGCGGCCAGGGAGGAGGAAGTGAAAAATGAATACAGCAGATATACAGTAAGTGCTGAGAAAAAAAATAAAAAAATATCCAATTCGTTTACAGTGCACAGTTTAGAGAGGGATGCTGAAGAGTTGTAAAAGTGGGTGGAACTCCACTTTAAGTGAAGGAATTTGTGGGAGCATTAGGCACAGACACAACATTATACAGGTTGTCATCACCTCACCTAAAGCAGAATTCCAGCCAACATTTTATTTTTGTGTGTTGGATTAAAACCTTTTAGGTTTCTCTTGCTGTTTGTGTCACTTTTTGAGAGATTTCCCTTAAGTTCTTGTTCTGAGGATGGCAAATGGGACAGATAGAAAAAAAAAAATCGTAAAGTAGAGTCTCTGTTTTTTCTTGCCTTTGACAATGTTGGAGAGATTTTTCCAACCATTCTTCATGGAAGACGGTAATCTCTGAGACAGGAAAGAAGGGGAAATCTCCCCAATAAGGACAGAGGCCTAAATGAAAGCCTGACAGAATAATTACATTATTAACATGATATCAACATATAGCTCATATAATATGTAAATCTGTATTGGTGACCAATACTAGAAGAACATAAAATACAATATATGGCCAAGTGTTTGTGGACATCTGACCATCAATCACATCTATACAAGCTTATTTCCCATGCCATTCCACAACCATGAAAATGAAATGGGAGCCTCCCTCTCCTTTCTAGCTATACTATTCTCAACTCTATTTAGGAAGGCTTTCTATAAGATTTTGGAGTATGTCTGTAGGAATTGATGCCCATTCAGCCAAAGAAGCATTTCTGATGTCAGGTACTGGTGTTGGATGAGAAGACCTAGCTGTTGATTTTTATGTTCTTCCCAAAGATGTTTAGTAGGGCTGAGCTCAGGGTTTTGTGCAGGCCACTCAAGTTCCACACTTAAAGATGTTGTAAACCCTTAAATATACCCAGTGAAGTGACTGGCCCCAGGTGATACACAGATAAAACAGGTCCTCCTACATAAGTTGTACCTGTTTATCTGCAGTATTCTCTTTTCTACATCTGTTCGAAGTACAGAATGTATAAAGCTTGTCCGAGCTGTCAGGAAAAAGGGGGTGAGAGCTGAAGGTACACTTTGCAGAGCATAGTGAGGAGAGCTCTGAGAGCTGATTGGAGGGAATCGACAGACCCCCTCCCCCCCCCTTCACACAGTAACCGAACTGAGGCTGTTAATCAGCTGGAGCTCCCTCCATTGTCACCTTTTTTCTCTTGGTGGCAGGAAAATTTGTCAAAAATGACTCATTCTGATACCGTGTTTCCCCAAAAATAAGACCAGGTCTTATAATAGTTTTGGCAACAAAAGACACAGTAGGGCTTATTTTCGAGGTAGGTCTTATCATGTAGTTTGCTGTCTTCTCTCCCCCTCTCCATCTCTGCCTGTCAGGAATCCCCAGTGTGAACCGAGTAAAAATAGTTGTAAAATCCTAGAATCCACTCTATAATGCCGCGTACACATGGTCAGACTTTTCAGCTACAAAAGTCTGACAGCCCGTCCGATAGACTTTCGACGGACTTTTGGCGGACTTTTGGCGGACTTTCAACAGACTTTCTAACGACCGTACTTGCCTACACACGATCACATCAAAGTCCGATGGATTCGTACGTGATGACGTATGACCGGACTAAAATAAGGAAGTTGATAGCCAGTAGCTGCCCTAGTGTCGGTTTTTGTCCGTCGGACTAGCATACAGACGAGCGGATTTCGGGGTCCGGCGGAGTTACGACGTAAAGATTTGAAGCATGTTCCAAATCTAAAGTCCGTCAGATTTGCGACTGGAAAAGTCCGCTGAAGGACCGGTGAAGCCCACACACGATAGGATTGTCTGCCGGATTTGGTCCGTCGGCGTCCGTCGGACAAGTCCGGTCAAAAAGTCTGACCGTGTGTACGCGGCATTACAGTATTATATAATGACCAATGAGTGTGTTTCTGGAATATAATTGTGGCAAATACCTGCGGGGGGGGGGGCGAGATCCCCCGCTGGCAGCTGGAAGAAGAGGAGGAGAGCAGCGGGAGGTCAGCTGAGCACCGTGGGGCGCTGTACTTAAGGTAAAAAAAAGGGGGGTAAAACAGTCCAAGAATCCAACCTCACCAGGTAAGTACAGTACCAGCCGGTTCGTCATAATGAGACAAGATACCTGCCCGATGTAGCAAAGGGAGCTATATGGAAAAATAAATTTTGGTGTGGACAAGAGAGTACCCAGAAAGCAAAAAGGGAAGGGTCAACCATGGCTTAGGGTACAAAAATGTATAATAGGCTTTATTGAAGATTAGGGAGGGGGGGGTGTATATCATACAAATACAAAGATTTAGAATATATGCAAGGAAAACAATGTGTCCTATTTAACACAGTGCATCTCACTATACCAAACCAAAAAATGTGTTAAAAACAGAGCGCTCATGCAGGCAAAAAGACACAGTCCTCATTAATCCAGGGGGCAGAGAAAGGTAGCACAATAATATAGCTTTTAATTTACTGGCTAAATGGTGAAAAGATCAATCAAATATTGGCATGTGTTGACGGTCCGGTGAGGTTCATTACCCCCTACGGGGCCCAGTGGCATCAGGTGAACTCAATCTTGACCAAACATTGGCCTATATTGATGCGTGCCGTTGACTCGGGGCAAACAGTTGGAGACAGACCTTCGATGGTGGCTAAACGAGCCAAAAACCTTAATGATATGCTCCTGCAATCTGAATTTGTACGACCCCTAAATAGAAACTGGCTGACGGACATGCCTTGAGTCAATGGCATGTTCCCCTGTGGCCACTGCGGTACTTGTAAATATGTTGACTGCTCTAAGACCTTCAAAAATTCTGATGGTAGCGAACAATTTGAGATCAGGTTATTCATAAATTGTGCCACAACCAGAGTACTCTATGTTCTTGAATGCCCATGTCACAAACTTTATGTGGGTAAAACGAAGATATATCGATGAGGCCCGGGAACCCGGAAAGAAAACCAGGTGAAAATGGAAGTGCCTTTAGTGGTGACAGTGAGCCACTGGAGGGCTTTGTTTTCAGGTAAGTCTGTCATAATGTGCTAGTATGCATAGTATACTAGCACATTATGACAGACTTACATGAAAACTAAGTTTAAGTCATACTTTATGACCTAAACTGCCCAGGACCCGATTTTTTTTATTTTTTATTTATGCGGTTTACAACCGCTTTAAAGTGGTTGTAAATGCACAAAAAAACCTGCAAGACAAAAGCTAGTATGCATGGAATACTAGCTCATTATGAAATGCTCACCTTAGATCGAAGCCCCCGCAGCGGTCTCCGGACACAGCTCCAGCCGGCGACATCATTCTCGGAGATATTTCCGGGTGTCGCGGGCTCCGGCACTGTGATTGACCAGAGCCACGATGACATCACTCGATGAAGTCACTCCTGTGCATGCTATGCCGTTGCTTCAGTGCGCATGTGCCGATGACGTCGGCACATGCTGATACAGAGGATATCTCCTAAACCGTGCAGGTTTAGGAGATATCCAGGGTAGCTACAGGTAAGCCTCATTGTAGGCTTACCTGTAGTAAAAAAGTGGATTGTAAGGGTTTACAACCACTTTAAGTTCATTAAACCAGGTCTTTATGGACCTGGCTTTGTGCATAGGGGCACAGTCATGCTGAAACAGAAAGGGGCCTTCACCAAACAGATACCTCTAGGTTGGGGAACACAAATGTCTGGCGCACCACAGTGGCTAAGTGGTTAGCACTCCCGCCCTAGCAGAACTAGAGTCATTGGTTTGAATCCCAACTATGGCACTACCTGTCTGGAGTTTGCATTTTCTCCCACACTCCAAAGACACACTGGTAGGTTAATTGGCTTCTGTCTAAACTGGCCCTAATTTATGTGTATGTATGAATGTGAGTTAGGGACCTTTGATTGTAAGCTCCTTGAGGGCAGGGACTGATGTGAATGTATAATATATATGTAAAGTGCGGCGTAAATTAACGGTACTATACAAGGATCTGTAATAAATAAAGAAATAAATCTGTCTGTCTGCTGTAGAATTCACAGTTCTCTTCCCTGGAAACCACCACATACGTTTGGCCATATGGTGTATGTTGCAAGTTCTCACACTGTTTGTCCACATATGCTAATAACAAGTATAATTTTGCAGCATCAAAACGCTCTATCTATCTTATTTGAAACAAAATGACATAAATATTAGACACATAAGCAAATATGAGTTAAAATATGCAAACCTAGCCATTCAATAAAGTTTAGCAAATAGACACAGTAATGGATATTACCCACTTGCTTACTGGGCACTTAAACCCCCCTCCTATCCAGACCAATTTTCAGCTTTCAGTGCTGACGCACTTTGAATGACAATTGCGCGGTCATACAACACTGTAACCAAATGAAATTTTTATCATTTTTTCCCACAAATAGAGCTTTCTTTTGGTGGTATTTGATCACCTCTGCAGTTTTTATTTTTTGTTAAAAGAATGTAAAAAACTGAATTTATAAAATATATATATATATATATTTTTTTTTATATTTTGTTATAAAAAGGTAATTTTTCTCCTTCATTGATGTACGCTGATGAGGCGGCACTGATGGGCACCGATAGGTGACAGTGATGGGCACTGATAGGTGGCAGTGATGGGCACCGATAGGTGACAGTGATGGGCACTGATGGGTGGCAGTGATGGGCACTGATGGGTGGCAATAATGGGCACTGATCGGTGACACTGATAGGCAGCACTGCTAGGTGGCACTGATTGGCACCACTGGTGGGCACTGGCAGGGGGTACTGGTGGCACATATGAGGCAGAATTGCCTCTTCCTCTTCGGGACCGATGTCCCTTGCTGATAAGCTGGTTATTGGCTTTTTTTTTTTTCCTTGCGCTGTCAGCGTGAGGAGGAAAAAAAAATGATCACAGAGCTTTTGTTTTGAACATGTGATCAGCTGTCATTGGCTGACAGCTGATCATATGGTAAGGGGCCGAGATCGGCACCTTACCCGGATTGGTGATCACCCGAGTCTCAGTGATTCGGTGATCACAGCACGCTCCATGCGCACCCTGTAGGGCGTGCGCAGGGCGCGTGCACAGGGGAGGCCGTCATTTGACGGCCTCCCTGAAATTCAGGTCCGCGCTGTAGCCGTCATTCAGCTATAGTGCGGATGTCAAGTGGTTAAAGAGGAAGTAAACTGGCAGGATTCATTTTCATTTAGTTTTCTGACCTGCAAAGTAAAGCCATATTGTGCTAGTATGCATCTCCCTATTTTCCATACTAGCACATTATGCCTTTACCTTGCAGCCCCCCCCCCCAAAAAAAAAGGCCAGCGGTTTACAACTGCTTTAAATTGTCCATTTGGTCTGTCATGACCCAATTAAAAATGTGAGAGGTTTAACATTATGGAAAATGTCTTCCTCCCTCGTGATTTGATGACAGATATCTTAAAGTGTGCCATATGTTTTAACGTACTGCATATCCTCTTGGGACTTCTAAATAAGCACATGCTGTGATACATAAACATTTAGGCTACAGTGTTTACCTGAAACAGTTGTGGATCCGTGTATAATGGGAAGGAACGCTGTGTTCCTGGTTATGTTCTGAACATGGGGAATGAGTGCTAATATTGAAATAGTGTTTATGCTGTTTAGTGCTTGATGGCTTGTTATTGACAGAAGTAGTAGTGATCTGATGAAAAGAATCTTCGTTTGTGCTTTGAAAAGAACAGATGGCCCATCTTGGTGAAGTTTTTGCAAAGTCAAATAGCTATAATCAATGTGAATGTTTGGTGCTGGCTGAGACTTGGAACATTGCTGCTTGGTTCTTCACTGCAAAGGTGAGGAGCATTGACCTTCATACAGCACGCAGTCTTGTATGCTTAATAAGGGAAATTGGCACCTTAATATGAATTAGAAATCTGTTTATCCGTTTGCCGACCATATAACTCACTTATATACGACGGCAGAGCGTCTCTCCTGCACTGGATAACATACCTAGTACAGGATCTATGTGCTCGGGTGGGGGGGGGGGGGGGTGCGCATGCAACCACGCCCGTCGGCTCGGCTGTGCTGTAATTCGTTACAGCACATGCCGATCACTGGTTCCCAGCCAATGATTGACCGCCGGGATCTGGTGATTGGCATTGTAAACAATACAGAGATGTGTTCACAAACAGGGGATCTTGTTTTTTTTCTTTCCCTGCTATGCAGGGAATACAAGCATAAGGCTGGGTTCACACTATTGCGAATTGGATGAAGGTTTCTGCATCCAATTCGCATAGCAGGAGATTTTGATCGCCTCTCTATTGAGCCGGTTCACACATCTCTGCAGGGGCTCCGGTGCGAATTGCACAGATGTCCTGTGCGTCTTTTGGTCCATTTCAGGTCCGAATTCAGCCAAAAATTCATGCTGAAATCGAACCTGAAACGGTGAATAGGGACGTACTGCACTCCTGCTGCCCTAGATGTTAACCCCTTCCAACACAGTGTCATTA
The DNA here is from genome assembly GCA_037952835.1 of Lithobates septentrionalis. Lineage (NCBI taxonomy): Eukaryota > Metazoa > Chordata > Amphibia > Anura > Ranidae > Lithobates > Lithobates septentrionalis. The sequence continues at coordinate 1,932,375 of JBBDGP010002960.1, read as the reverse complement.
ATTACAGTGCTAGTGCATTTTATTAGCACTGATCACTGTATTAAAGCAGAGTTCCACCCAAAAGTGAAAGCTTAGCTTATCTATCTTCCCCCCCTCCGTTGTCACATTTGGGACGTTTCAGGGGGGAGCAGGTACCTGTTTTTGACAGGTTCCTGTCCCCACTTCCACGGCGAGGTACATCAGAAGTTCGGCCCCCTTCCTCCTTCTAGGCCAGGACATTCAGAAAGCCCAGCACGCTTCATGAAAGGCTTCACAGCCGGTTTCTCTTACAGGCTATGGCGGCGGCAGCACCCGAGAGCTGATGAAAACGTCGCCTGGGGTGCCGACATCGCTGGATTCCAGGCCAGGCAAGTGTCCTAATATTGAAAGTCAGCAGCTACAGTATGTGTAGCTACTGATTTTAAATTTTTCTGTGGGGGGGCTGGAGCACCGCTTTAATGTCATTGGTGATGTCAGCGGCAGTTAGTCAGTTCCCCCCAGCGTCCGTTATTGTCCGATTGCACGCCGCACTTTCTCAGGCTTGTTATAAATCGCTGATCACCGCCATTAGTAGTATAAAAAATAAATAAAAATTCCAGTAATATATGACATAATTTGTAGATGCTATAACTTTTACGCAAACCAAACAATACACACTTATTGGGATTTTTTTTTTACCAAAGACATGCACCTGAATACATTTTGCCCAAAATTTTTGAAGAGATTTGATTCTTTTTAGATTTTTTATTGAATATGCTTTATTATTATTATAATACGGGATTTATATAGCGCCAACAGTTTGCGCAGCGCTTTTATAACAGAAATGTAAAAAATATTGTTTTTTTTTTTTTTAAATTGTCAATCTTTTTTCATTTATATCGCAAAAAATTCAAAACTCAGAGATGATCAAATACCACCAAGAGAAAGCTACATTAGTGTAAAAATAAAATTATATAAATTTAGTTTAGGTACAGCATTGCATGACCGCGCAATTGCCAGTTAAACTAACGCAGTGTCGATTAGCAAAAAATGGCCCGGTCATGAAGGTGTAAATCCTAAGTGTTAAATTGGGTATTTCTTTTCATCAGCAGCTCCAGTGAAATCAATACAAAATGATCACATGACCACTGAAGCCAGGACTCACTAAACTAAAACTATCATTTGTAGTATAAGAAATCAACAATGGCTGTTTCTGTGTTCTCCCCCCATAAAGAGCTCCTTTTAAGAACGTGTGAGGCAGTTGTAATGCCGCGTACACACGAGCGGACTTTACGGCAAACTTTGCCCGGCGGACTGGGTTTCGTCAGACAATTCCATCGTGTGTGGGCTCCAGCGGACTTTGTTTTCTCAAAAGTTGGACGGACTTAGATTTGAAACATGTTCTAAATCAATCCGTCGAAATCGAGTCCGGTCGAAAAGTCCGCTCGTCTGTGTGCTAGTTCGACGGACAAAAAGCCACGCTAGGGCAGCTATTGGCTACTGGCTATGAACTTCCTTGTTTTAGTCCGGTCGTACGTCATCACGTACGAATTCGACGGACTTTGGTGGATTGTGTGTAGGCAAGTCCGTTCATTCAGAAAGTCCGTCGTAAAGTCTGTCGAAAAGTCCGCCGAGCAAAGTCTGCCGTAAAGTCCGCTCGTGTGTACGCGGCATAAGATTTCTCCTTTTGTATGCAAACCTTCCAACTTTTTGAGATGGGAACAAGGGACACCTATTACCAAAAGTATGTAGCCATAAAATACACCCCGCCACGCCCCCCCTTAAAGGAGAATTATCCAAAAAAATTATTAGATTTTTAAATTATTATTAAACCCAAAAGTGTTTTTTTCTACCACTACTATTCCTTTATACTGGCTTTTGGAAATTACAAATGCAGCAATTTGCACATTGAATGAAAGGCCTATCGATGGAAAACACTCTTTGAAAGATAAAAAGTGCATTTTATATACAACTACCCTGTTTCCCCGAAAATAAGCCCTAGCGTGATTGTCGTTGATGGCTGCATTATAAGCCCTACCTCCCAAATAAGCCCTAGTCAAAGTCCTTGTAGGTCTTCTTTTCAGGGTAGGGCTTATTTTCGGGGAAACAGGGTAGGGCTTATTTGGGGGGTAGGGCTTATATTGCAACCATCACCGACAATCACGCTAGGTCTTATTTTAGGGGAAACAGGGTATATAGACTAGACCAAAATGAGGGACAAATGAGGAGGACAGAGGGACTTTGTTCCAAATCAGGGACAGTCCCCCAAAATCAGGAACAGTTGGGAGCTATGTGCTTGTCATAAATTACCAAGTCTGAATCAGAAAAGAAAAACCAATGTAATGGCAGTATTAAAGGAGAAATAGGGCCAAGGCTCTTTTGGTCCAACTTTTCCTGGGGATCACAGGAGTGCACTCAGTTCTGTATTCCTGTGACCAGTATTTACAAGACAGCAGGCTTTAACCTTAATTCAGCCAGTCCAGACTTTAGAGATATCTCATCTTGATATCCCAACTTTAATGTGGGGATCCACCAAGATGCCTGGACCTGCAGCTGGTTCAGCCTCTCAGTGCGCTGAGAACTGAGCGATCAGTGGTCTTTGATCGCTCAGTTCTTGGTCTTTGAGGTGGCGGCGGACACATGCACCATCGGACTGATGCTGCATCCATCTAGGTGAGAATGTGTGTTTTTTTGTTTGTTTTTTACTCCCAGTCACATAAAGTGTTAATTGGCTGTATTTAGTGCTTTTAACAATTCAGATTTTATAAAGACATCCTGCTTTTTTATCCCAGCAGAGTATTGTGAAAAAAGGAGAGACCACCAAGATGACTAGGAACTGCACCTGTTCATCAATGTGACCTTGTGATTAACACAAATTGAAACAGCCATACCTGCAAATTAAGCAAGTAAATGACTAGCTTTCTCACTGCCTGCACCATTAAAATTCTGCTCAGCTCAGTAAAAATCATCCTCCGAAGTCCACAAGGAAACCAACACTTCTAGGAGCGTCAATCTCCTGGGTTCCTCTTGGCTCTAACTGACCTTGACCCATTAAAGGATACAGCAGTGACAAGGAGGTCAGCAGGAGGGACCGGTGAGAGCTGCAGAGGACCCAGGAGATTGACAATCCTGGAAGTCTTGGTTGCTCTGTGGACTTTGAAGAAACAATTCTGTTGACTGCAGCAGAGTTCTAGCAGCATGGGCAGCAGGAAAGAAGATATTCACTTGCTTATTTTCCTGGCATGCTTGTTTCAGTTTACTAGAGGGTCTCTCTAAATTGGTTCTAAAGGTACAAGGTTTTTTTCTTTCTTCTAGATGCAGCCCCCCCTCCCCAGCACCCTCTTATACTTACCCGAGCTTGATCTTGATTCAGTGATGTGTATGAGAGCAGAGGCTCTCTCTCTCCTCATTGGAGAGGCGGGAGCGGGCCAGCACAAGAGCGGCTTGCTATGGGGGCCCTTGGTGAGGGTGGGGGAGAAGCCAGGTGCACCATTGGGGGGACCTAATAAGAGGAGGATCAGGGCTGTATCTACCAAAAATAATTTTACCTTTTAAGTTGGCCATAGACGGGTCGAATCAGCGCGAACTGGCCAAGAATCAAACCATTTATGGGCAGGCTGGATGTACCCAAGTTGATTGATCGATCAACTTGGGTACATCCAGCCTGTTAGATTTCACATGAGACTATAACAGCTGCTACCAATAATCACTGTGTTCTCCCGTTGGGGCAGGCTCCCCCCCTCAAGGAGAACAATGAAGGTGTTCGTGGGGGAATTGGGCAATTTTTAGGGGATGGGGAAAATCGTTACGTCTAAGGCCAGCTTTGGAATCACTTAAATTAATAAAATATAATTTTCAGAGCTAATTAAAGGAAACCTGTAAAGAGACATATGTAAGCTGCCACTACTGACCCCTGCACCTAAAAAATGCCAGTTTTCTGTGTTGCTGATTTGGTGCCTTCAGTGCTTTAAGTCACTGACCTGGAAGAAGCATGCAGATCGAAGGATCATGTTAGTTGGACTTTACCGGCTGCATGCTTGTCCTGGATATGTAATTCTGAGCATTGCAGCTGGTTGCATGACAACCTGGCAACTACCTTTTCCGAAATGAGGTCAGCGCTGGCAGTCTATATATTTATTTCAGCAAAGAATTCCTTTACTGTCGCAGTTCAGTGCACAATTCGGTCTGTGGGAACTGCCAGCTCCCTGACACAGGGCAGTGTCAAAAAAAAGGAACCTAAACCAATGTATTAAACTGCCCGAATTTTAAAACGATATGTGTGTGTTTGTGTGTGTGTGTGTGTGTGTATATATAGATATATATATATATAGATATATATATATGCCATCAACCAATAATTTTTCATTTTGATCCTCTAAATTGTGCTCTCTAGAATCCAGCTCACTTTATATTGATGTATTTCTCCCAAAGCCGTTCCACCTCCTCCCACTCGGCTCAGCCGCCCACTCAGCTCCAGAGCGTGGGCATAGATGTGACTGCTGCAGTACTGCAGAAGGCATGGTATCTGCTCACTGCAGAGATGTTAGATCAGTCTGCTATAACCCAAAGCTTCAGTCCCTGTCCATAGCGAACTAGACCTTCTCCCGGAGTTACTATTAACTATTCCAACACATCTGTATTTTAAGAGATTAAAAAGGATTGAAAGTATCTTCTACTCATACACAAGCTTGCAAGCTTGGTGAATGCATTTTTTTTTCAAAAAGAGGGGGGAGAAAAATAGATTATTTCTCTAAAGAAGGTCAACAGAGAACACTAGGGTCAAATACAAAACCAGCTTTATTGATTACCAAAAATTCTTTACCTAATAATAGTAACAAAAGTGAGGTTTGAAGCAATATAGACAGACGGTTATAACAAACATATTAAAATTTGGACAACGTTGTCACCAGGGATATTAAAATCAAATGGGAGCCGCGGCCATACACCCACACATTCTCATCATGCACACTGGATATAAAGTGTTTTCTGGATAGTCATGCACATTAGGTGGCCATGTAGGAATAATTTTCTGGTATTAAGTGTCCAATTGTGCAGGAACAGTCCTATATCACTAGTATGGAGGTAATGTGAGTGGGTGGATGATCTGACAATTCAAGCAATCATGAGATGGGACCATAGATGGAGCGATCTCTCAAGGGAGCATTGCATTCAATGATTGCGTAGACCACAGCTGATAAATAAATAGTAAGCGCTTTCCAAGTTGCAGTAGAACTGATTGTGCAGATATCTACAAAGGCAGCAGAATAAATGTCCTTGGAGACAACATTATTGGAAACATAGGAAAACTGACATACGTTTTGTTGCAAGTGCTGGGTGAAGTGAAGGAATCTCACAAATCGCACTGTATCCGTCGTCAGACTATGATAGTCCTGAGTGTTGAGGTCTCCCTGTGGACAGATGCCTCTGTATGGTTCATCTAGGGTGTAGATCGGCGAGGGATCTTCTCTCACCGCTTCTCACCATAGAACCGCTGAAGCACCACTGCCGCCAAGTGATACGTGACTATCGGGGAAAGCCAGCATCAGCTGTTGGATCAGCTGTTAGGTCCGTGTGTAGGTGAGTCAGATCAAATTGCGCGCGGCTCCCAGGGACGTGCTGACGTCACACGGCTGACGCGTTTCACCAGCCAATGAACGCTGGTTTCCTCAGAGCTGGGAGGGGTCAGGTGTAGTGAGTTTAAATAGGCAATAAAGGGTGCAGGAACTACCTGTATCCACTAGATGTCAACCATGGCCCCTCAGTGTAAATCATTCAGCAAGCAAAGCATACATTCTAATTACATGATTTAGGATAATAGAGTTAAATGTTTACGAGATAAAGATAGAGAAAAAGTGGAGAAAAGTAAAAGGAAAAATTATTTTAACAATTTTAAAGGGGTCAACCATGGAAAGAGTGATTTATCAGAGGTAATGTTTAAAATAGAAATTTTATGTGCACCAATGAAAAGTCATCTTTATATTTCTAGGAAGGGTTGTAAACTGCATTCAGTATTTAACCCCACAGGGGCCAAAGCGTTTAAGTAGTACGTCCACATTTTCTCCTTTTGTAGAAGTATGGTGTCAAAATCACCCCTTCTAGGGGGCAGGTTAAGCACATAGATACCTTTGACTATGAGGCCTGCTGGATTACTGTCATGAAATTTAGCAAAGTGTACTGGAATAGGTCTGTCATCATCTTTGTTCTTGGTTTTATTCCTGATACCACTGATGTGTTCGCTGATCCTGATCCGGAGCTGACGTTTGGTTTTCCCTATATAATTTTTATTACAAGGACACGTGAGCATATATATGACACGTGTCGTTGAACAATTAATAAATTGTTTTATTCGATAATCTTTGCCACCCCTTGGGTCAGCGAACACATCAGTGTGATGCACATATTTGCATATGTTGCAGTGTCCACATGCATGCATGCCTGGAGGGGGTTTTCTCTCAGTAAGCCAGTTTTCACTGATCGTTCTGGTATATTCTGAGTGAACCAAAGCGTCACCCAGATTACGTGCCCTTTTGGCCGTAAGTAATGGTCGGGGGCTAATTAAATTAGCAATGAGGGGTGCCGATTTAAGAATATGCCAGTGTTTGTTTAGGATCTCCTGGACTTGAGTCCATTGCGAGCCAAACCTGGTGATAATTCTGGGAAAGTCACAATGTGATTGGTCTGTTTCCTGGGAGTTCTTCAATGTAGTTAAGAGGTCTTCGCGTTTAGTTTTAAATGCATTATTTTTAGCCTTTTTGAGAGAATTACGTGAGTACCCTCTTTTCCTAAATCTTTTGTACATTTCATGTGCTTCGATTAGAAATTGATCCTCCTCCGAGCAGTTTCTCCTAATCCTTAAAAATTGTCCAGTGGGTATTCCCCTAATTAGCGATTTTGGGTGGTGACTCTGGGCTAAGAGGAGGGTATTAGCTGCTGTTTCTTTTCTGAAAGTACTTGTTTCTATTTTATTTCCACATCTAGTGATTTTTAGGTCGAGAAATGAGAGGGTGTCAGCAGAATAGGAATAGGTTAAATGAATATTCCTTTCATTGTTGTTTAATGAGGATAAAAATTCCAAAAGTTGTTCTACTGAGCCCTCCCATATTACGAGCACGTCGTCGATGTACCTTAACCACAGCGCACAGTGGTCAAGGTACATCGAGGACTTGTACACCACCTCCTCCTCCCAAAGTCCCAAGTGGAGACAGGCATAAGAAGGGGCCCAGGGGGCACCCATACTGGTGCCTCTAATTTGTTGGTAATATTTCCCAAGAAACTGAAAGTAATTGTTGCCTAACATAAACTCCAGTAGTTCTATAATGAATTCATTGTGGGCTCCAAGTAATGGATGATGAGTGTCCAAAAAAGTCTTAGTAGCTTGAATGCCCCACTGGTGGGGAATCGACGTATATAAACTTTCTACATCTATCCCCACCAGTATGGCATTAGGGGGCAGGATAAAGTTAGACAGTTTTAGAAGTATATCTCTACTGTCACGGACAAAAGAGGGTAGTTCAGTTATCATATCCTTAATCATCGAGTCCACAAATTTACCTACTCTTTCCAGGGGACCCTTGATGGCTGAAACGATGGGTCTCCCTGGGGGATTGGATAGGGACTTGTGCAATTTGGGAATGATATAAAATGTGGGGATTGTTATGTTGTCTACTTTAAGGTATAAATATTCCTTATTAGTAAGTAGGCCTGTTTCCATAGCTAGTTTCAGTTTAGTGTTCAATGTGTCAACAAGGGCGGGAAAAGGGGTCCCAGACAATTTTTTGTAGGTCGAGTTATCACTCAGTAATCTTAATACTTCATCCTCATAGATTTTCTCGCTGAGTAGGACCACATTTCCGCCCTTGTCACTTCTTTTGATCACCAAATTGGGGGCTTCCTGTAATTCCCGTAGTGCTTTTCGTTCAGGGCCACTTAAATTGTTGGATCCCAGCCATTCCCAGTTAATCTTTTCTAGATCGAATTTGACTTGATCAAGGAATAGTTGAAGCCATTTATGCTTGGATAAAGTTGGCATTTTAGTTGACTTGATTCTCAAACTAGATTTCCTTCTAATTGGGTGACTAGTTTCTGTCTCTGAATCACTATTGGCATTTTCTTCCAAGAGTGATATTAGGTTATGAATGGCCTCTCTTTCCTCTTTATCTAGATTGGGTTCTGGGGTGGGTACATTTTCAGGGTCTTTTTGGTGCCATAGTTTGAATAGGACTTTTCTAAGGAATAAATTAATGTCCTTGAACACTTCAAATTCGTTCATGGGCGCAGTGGGGGAAAAAGATAATCCCTTTTGGAGAAGTGCAATGTGATTAGCCTCCAGTTTGAAGTCAGATAGATTAATTATACTCATGTCCATAGAGGCTGAGTTAGAGGTATTGTTTAGTATCTTTTCTGACTCCTTAATCTCCCACTGCGTCGATTCTGAGCTGTGTTTCGGTCCCCGCCTCTTCCTTCGGTGTTTCCTCTTCCTATTCCCCTGGAGTGACTCTTTTCCGCTGATAGTTTTGGGCAATCCACTGTTGGGTTGCCCTGGAGTTCCTCTAAAAAAGTGACAGATTTTTTAGAACTTTCTTTATCTGGGTCACTATCTGAGGAAGAACCAGTTCTATTCCTACTAGTGCGTTGAGAACGTCTAGAGTTTCTTGAGGAAGATCTACTTCTATTTGGCAAAGTGGGATTAAAGATGTCTCCCTCTTCCCAATCAGTAATATTTTGTCTAAATTTTTCTTGTTTGGTGTGTTTGAGATTTTTTTGTATTCTTTCTATTTCTTTTTTGATGAACTCATTATTTTTAACAAAGTCAGGTTCGTCTTTATGGGATTCAAGGGCCTTTGCACTAATCTCTAATTCTTCTTTAATCTCCTGAAGTTGTATTTCTTCTTCAGACACAATAATTTTCATTAATGTTAGGCCTCTAATTTTTTTTTTCAGTCTTTGAATATGTTTGTAAAGAACAGTAAAGGTGGCTCCAGCTGTGTAACGGTCCGGTTTCTGCTTCCCGAATCTGCCTCTGGTATATCATTATTCGGAAAGACTTTTTTCCGCACATTTAAAGCTCTGCTATGATGGAGAGATGTTGGATAAGCAGCAAGCGTTAGGAATTCATTGTGCTGCCAAGTGACGTCAAAGAGAAAAAACGGTGCTCAGTGTCAGGTTGGGGGCTGAGAAATTTTTAATACAATGTAAACATAGAGGGTTTCTTTCATTTTTATTGAGGGGTCTGTTCAGAAAGTGGTCAGAGAAATCTGGCATTTTATTGAGGCAGATTTCACGCCTGTTTTTTACGCCAATTTATAGAGGTGTATAATGTGGGAACATAAAGTGCAGCAAAACATGAAATAATGGCATAAAACATCATAATAATAAAAATGGTGGCATTTTCTTTCTTCTGCTTTAGTAGCAGGACTGTATTCTTGGCACTGCAGCATCAGGCTAGTTAAAACACACTCCAGTTAAAAATTAGGAATGAAAGCATCTCTGTTGGTGGGTTAAAAATACATAGCAAATCACCACCTGCAAAAGAGGATATATATATATATATATATATATATATATATATATATATATATATATATATATATACACACATATATATATATATACACACATATATATATATATATATATATACACACACATATATATATATATATATATATATATATATATATATATGCACTTGTCATGGCCTCTGCTCCCTCCAGCTTCACTTTCTTACAGATCAGTGGCCTCTTCACATCTGACATCCGTCACATCTGGGTGTATCAGATGCTTGGTCCCCCACCGAATGCGGTCCCCTGCATATTTACTGGACTCATTACTGATGTAGAGGTCAATAGGAAGAACCACAGCACCAGGCAAGGGAAGCAGGCATACATGCTCCCAGAAGAGTAGAATGTTAAAGCTAAACTCTGAGCACAAGAAAAAAATGACCCTTGCAGTGGGGCCCCTTGCACCAATAAGAAGTAATACTTAACCTTATTCCTCGCTCCTGTAGGCTCCCTCCTGCCATGCGACTGCTCCTGTAAATTTTCCTCTCTAAGGCACTCCTTGCCATGGTTGGATGCCTGCCTCCTTCATGTACAATGCAAAGTTAATAGCCCTACATTGTACGCGACAACCCAGAGGGACCACCCAGCGCTGCTTATAAGGGTGTACAACCTGCCCTCCTGTAGGGGGCCCGAGCTCCATCAGTTTAACAGGGGGGGGGGGGGAGGCAGCTGACAGCAGAAGGAAGGGGACTGTGGACAAAAGGGAGTGATTGGTGCGGCTGAGAGGGAAAATTACTGGTAGTATATGAACATGTGAATTCTGGCTTCTGCAGGTTAAAGTGTACCTAAAAATTGGATATAATAGGGATTATTCTCATTGTTTTCCCTTTATTTCCTGTCCTGTGGACACAACAGGAAATAATAGGAAAAGTAAGGAAAATTCCAGTTGTCACTGGAAAAAAAAAGTCCCCTTTAAAGATTTCCATTTCTAATGACAACTTCAAATTTTGGTTTGTCTTTCACTTTTAGTTCAGTTGACAATGGTCACCAGGACAAGTAAAGAGAAAGGAGTACACTAATAGGGACACATAAAGCAAAACCTGGTAAGGGTTTTAGTCCCCAACTACTGTACACAATTTTTTTAAAGTTTCAGGATTATGTACACTTTAGATGAATACTCACCTGAGCTGTTTTTAGCACAACTGCATTGTTAGCTGGATATCATTAATAGCTCTTTAATTATTGTTACTTGTTGCCTAGAATTATACTTTAAAGCAGCACTTTATAACTTGTGGATGGCGGTACATCATAAAAAAGCACTTAAGTGTTTGCGCATTTTGTACAAACACAGACCTTGGCTATAGCTTTCTTCATATTATCTGCATTGAAAATAATGAAGAAAATACGAAGAATTACAGATAATGTGTGGCCAAGGCTGGAGAAAGAAAGGCATTATTTTGAAATTCAAAACAGGTTACAGAAACCCTGTCACATAAGAAAAAGCATATAAGTCTAAGTAAGGTATGTACCTGTAAACCTCACAGCAGGAGAAAGTAATTAATGCAGGAAACAGTGCTGCAGAAGACCCAGGAGATCAACTCTTCTACAATTGTTGGTTTCCCATGGGGACCATGGGGGCCATTTCTCAGGATCGGTGGCACTCCGCAGCGTGCGCAGCAAGAGAGGTAAGTATTTAGTCTCCGTTTACATGCCCATGCTTTACTCAGACATTTTTCTTATGCTAAAGGGTCTCCTTAGCATAGCTTGTTAATAAATAGGCCAGATCGTTTAGGAAAGTATATAGTATATATGTATATGTAGTATATAGTGAAATACCAGGGAAGCAGATAGCTTTGACGATTGTAAATGATACTAAACTGAAAAAAAAGATAAAATCTAGAATATTTTGCTTATAGATAGGTCCCACAAGTATGTGTATACACATATGAATTATTATTGAAAAGTTTTCCTGAAGGTGGCTTTGCACATTTTTATGGTGGCCCTTTGTGCTTCAGCTTTTTTAAATGCTTGTGAATCAGCAGTTAAGAAGTACATTGCATATGGTCCTATGCAATAAATGATGTCACAATATCTTGCATTCCCTGCTGTAGTGTCAGATCTAGATTAATTACTCTCCACTTCACGTCGGCAATGGAAAAGTTGCATGAGATAATTAAACATTCTTGCCCCTAGTTCTACCACCTTACATTCCTATTGGCCCAGTAATATGATGGGCCGCCTTACTGGCCAATAGGTATGTGCAGGAGGTAGGTGGGGTGGGTAAGATTGGGCGCTATGAGGAAACAGTGCTTGTCAAATCGGGTTTGAATTTTACCATATTTACAGTCTTTTTGAAGGTTTTGCAGGAGCTGTTTTGCCTATCAGAAGGTATTTGGTATGCTGTCCATGGTGCTGATCTTGTGTTGTTTAGGGATTAGAACTGGGCAAGGTATTTTTTTTAACAAATATGCACCACCACAGGCAAAACCACCACCAAAAGATACCAGCCCACTACAACAGATATAGAGCTGATATTCCTATTACTGAAGGAACATGGAGTATGCAGTCAACCAACATGCTGTTACTAAGTCTGTGTCCCTTGCTGCATTAAGGGTTGCTATGGGAAAAGTCCCTAAAATACTAGACATGCCAAATTTTTATTATTTTTTCCAATAAAAAGGGGGTATACAAAACATAGTGAGGTTGTAGACATGCCTTTTCAATATTCCGATGCTTGACTCTGAAGGACATTGGGCTTTCTTGCACCTCTGGTACCCAGGAGGTGCTGTCCTTTGGTGGGGGTTTAAGTGCTACTGTGGATAGCAGGTAGATTATTTTGTATTTTCTTGTGAAGGAAACACCCTGGTTCTTTAAATCTCTGTTCACTGTGAAATTGCAATAGTTAAAATAGACACCAAAATCAATATTCTAAAAACACAGTTGAAAAAAGACCTCTACTAACTTCTCTCCCCTGCCATATTGTTCTCAGTGTAACAAAAAATAATCCCAGGATGAGCTCCCGATCTTCCACATCCCACGCTGGGTCTCTTCCTGTCTAAACCTCATCTGGTGTTACCTTTGGGAGTGCAGGCTCTTCCTGTTCCCTGTCTGGCTGGAGGTTGGAGATCAAATGAGTCAGTAGTTAGTTAGGTCTCCTGGATGTTATCGTGGGAGGTTCAAGCGCTGGTATTGCCTAATTTCTTGAATTAGCAAATAGGATATATACCAATTACACTGTTTATTGTAGCTGGTGGAAACCTAAAGTAATGTTAACACCTAATTTAAAATTGTAATCATTGAAAAGGCTCAGACGTTAAAGCTCATCTCCAGACAATTGTGGGAAGAGTATAGTTATGCATCAATAACAATAAATGAAAAAAACATGAATGTTGAAGAAAGTCTACACGGAACCAGAACTCCTTACAAGTGCAGTGGGTAGTGTGGTCAAACTCTAGAGCCTGTTGGACTACACAGTCATAATTAAACTCCGCCTTCCACCGCCATATAAACTCAAAGTCTTACTTTATATGTTCCCCAAATACGAAATGATTGAAAATTACTTTTGATTTCGTTTGACTTTCTCTTAACACTTCTCAGAACCGCAAGCCGCACAGCACTCCCTCCCAATGAAGCCAGAGCCATTTTGGATTAATCCTGGCACCTACTACTTACAACCCCTGTGAATGCTTGGCCAAGCCTCACTTTAGACCTCTGGTGCCCGACCTGCGGTACTTAGGCACTTTCTGTGCAGCCATCGGTGCCCCTGTAGACAACAATCTGTGTTTGCCTATTGCTCTTAGCATTAATTTCAAGCAGTCTTATGTAGTATCTCCTCAGTCTTCAATAACCATTAGCAATATGTTCACTTTCTCTTTTTCCATCTCTTATAGGGATGCAGCGATACCACTTTTTTAAGACCGAGTACAAGTACCGATACTTTTTTCAGGTACTCACTGATACTGATACTTTTTTTTAATGTCATGTAACAGTGGCACTAATATGCCGTCTTAAGCAGGCACTGATGATGCCTGGACTCTATATCAGTAGTTTTTTTTTATTTTTTTTTTTTCTTTAACAATTTTTTTTATATATATATATATATATATATATATATATATATATATATATATATATATATATATATATATATATATATATATATATACAATGCTTTCTTTGGGGGGGGGGGAGGTGTCAGTGTTTTTTTTATTTTAACTTTTAAATATTTATTACAATTCTTTGTTTTTTTATTATTATTTTTTATCAGCCCTGGGGGGGGGGGGGGGGGCTTTGGTGACATATCAGGGGCTGAAACAGACCCCTGACATCTCCCCTTTGAGACAGAAAGGGACTGAGGACACAGATTCCCCAGTCCCTTTCTCAGCAGCCTCAGCTGCACCGAAGATGAATGGACAGGAGACAGCGGCTCCTCACCATTCATAAACTGAAGCATTGTAAACACAGTTTACAATGCTCAGTTATTAATGGATAGAGTCAGTGATCACTGACTCGTGCATTCAAAAAAGAAATGACAGATTTACCGGCTCCTTCCTCCGCTCTCCATCCTGACAGATCCGGGGACATGGGGGGACCGGAGGAGGCAGAGGGGGAACGGAGGAGGAGTACGGAGGGGGACCGGAGGAGCACGGAGGGGGACTGGAGGGGGGACCAGATGAGCACACAGAAGGGGACCGGAGGAGCACAGAGAAGGACACGGAGGGCGACACGGAGGGGGACCGGAGGATGATACAGGGGACAGTCGGGGGTTATCTGTGCGGTGGTGGGGGGAGTTACAAGCACCGAATTCCCTGCATAGATTTCAATATTAGCAGCTAACAGCTGTGGGGGTAGGGGGGGGAGAAGCAGCTGTCAGCTGCTTTTTTAAAATCTATACAGGGATATCAGTGCTGTGGCAGACCCAATCGACAGAAGTTGATCAGGTGAGGGACATGTTGGAAATTGTTGGAACACGTTTGAAAATTTGTGTTGGTTGGCTGCTGCAGCCAATCAGTCACAGCTGTTGATCAGTGTATTCTGACAGTGGTGGTTGCTGCTGTCGGAATACTATGTCCTTGTGGGTGGATTCCTCCATCCACCTCGATTGTGGTGAGTTTTTTTTTTTTTTAGTTTTTTTTGGCATGGAGATGTGACGTTGTGGTCACAATCACAAGTCATCTCGATGACAGGTTGTAAAGAGAGGAGGATTTCTCAACAAATCCATTGCTTACTCCAGATGACATTATCCATGCTTGACTCTTCAGATCTGCATAGTGATCATACTAAAAACAGTGAAGAGACTGGGCATGCTCAGCTTTGTGTTGGCATCAGAAAAAAAGGCAAGAAATCAGATGCTTTAAAGTTTTTAGACTTTGGAAACGATGCTTTGGTATGGTATACCAGATGCACTTTTATTGAACTTTAGTCCTGCTAGATCACTTCAGGCTGGCCCCTTTTGCAGATATTTAATGCAAAACATTAAAAGGAGTGCCTACACTGTTTTCAAATCTAGTAATACACCTTTTCACCCTGCTCTGCACATGCTCAGTTGCTCTCTATTTTTAGGCACTGCCAAGTTTGTAAAGGCCGATCTGACATTCTTAAAGCGGAATCAAACCCTTTACAGCCAAGGAAGCTGCTTCTGTTTAATCTGCAACTGTCATGGTGGTACTCATGTGATCAGTTATGACAGCAGTCATTTGATGGTTTGACAGTTTGGTTGAGGACACAAGCAAATGTGACAGCAATCCTGGCATTCCAGGAATGTAATTGTTTATGAAACTTAAAGGGGTGTTCCGGCCGAAATGATACTTTTTAAATAAAAATACCCCTATAATACACAAGCTTAATGTATTCTAGTAAAGTTAGTCTGTAAACTAAGGTCTGTTTTGTTAGTTTATAGCAGTAGTTTGTTATTTTATAAACTTACAGCAGGCCGTGGCCATCTTAAGTGCGGGCATCTGAAGCCAGACTGTATTTCTTCCTGGATCTCATCCTTGCAGATCTCGCACATGCTCAGTGCAGCACAAGCAGTGTAATAGGTTTCAGGTCAGGTTTCCATAGCAATGGCAGTTTCAGAGGAAGTTGCCGCCCCTTCCCAGAAGGCATTGCAAACAGGAAATGATGCGATGGGCTGCGGCCAGGGAGGAGGAAGTGAAAAATGAATACAGCAGATATACAGTAGGTGCTGAGAAAAAAAAATTAAAAAATATCCAATTTGTTTACAGTGCGCAGTTTAGTGAGGGATGCTGAAGAGTTGTAAAAATGGGTGGAACTCCACTTTAAATTGATGGGTTTAGTTCCGCTTCATGATTTATTGCTGGGGCTCTGGGCTTCAGCAAAATGGCAGCCTTCAGCAAGAAGAAACAGGAGCGATGCTGGAGGCAATTTACAGCACACACTAATTTTGGTAGCATTATTAACCCCTTCAGGCTGACCTACGCAAATATGAGGCCCCACTGGATTGGGCTTTTTTCCGTGGAGCCGTATATTTGTGTATCTCCCTTTGTGCTGGGAGCGTGCAACACAGCGGGCTCCCAGCACAGAGACCAAAAACCCTGGACCCCGTTCTAACAATCGGGACCCGGAACTCCAATGCTGGGTCACCTGATCGCTGTGATAGCCTCTGATTGGCTTTCACAGTGATCAGTCACTGTGAAGCCCACCCCGTGTTTTCTGTCTGTGCATGGGCAAGACAAATACATTGTATCTTTCTCTGTTCTTGCAGAGATAGAAAAAAATAAATAAAGTGGAGTTCCACCCACTTTTACAACTCTTCAGCATCCCTCACTAAACTGTGCACTGTAAGCGAATTGGATATTTTTAAATGTTTTTTTCTCAGCACCTACTATATATCTGCTGTATTCATTTTCACTTCCTCCTCCCTGGCTGCGGCCCATCGCATCATTTCCTGTTTGCAATGCCTTCTGGGAAGGGGCGGCAACTTCCTCTGACATTGCCATTGCTATGGAAACCTGAACTGAAACCTATTACACTGCTTGTGCTGCACTGAGCATGTGCGAGATCTGCAAGGATGATATCCAGGAAGAAATACAGTCTGGCTTCAGATGCCCACACTTAAGATGGCCACGGCCTGCTGTAAGTTTATAAAATAACAAACTACTGCTATAAACTAACAAAACAGACCTTAGTTTACAGACTAACTTTACTAGAATACATTAGGCTTGTGTATTATAGGGATATTTTTATTTAAAAAGCATAATTTCGGCCGGAACACCACTTTAAAAATAAAATACCTAGATCAAGGTTTGATCTAGGTCAGCCCCAGGGTTGGTGTTTGGGTCAAGGTCAGGGTCAAAGGTGAGGGTCAGTATTTCTTGGACAGGATTTTTTTTCTAATTTAGTATCATTGTCAGTTAGTGTCAATGTCAGTGTGTTTTAGGCAGGATAAAAAAAGCAAAATGCACACTATTGTTTCTGGGCTGTACTACGGACATAAACAACAACTAACATACACATATGTGGTATCACTGCAATCGTCATGAGCTGGGTTGTTCTTTGGTGGTATGTTATGGTAATAGCAAGAAATATATTAAAAATGTTTTTTTGTTTTTTTTACTATTTTGGGCCAGTTTTCCCCCCAAAAACTCAGGAGATATCCATTACCATTTACCACTAAATTAAAACCCAATTTGTCCTGAAAAAAAAGGTATAATCCTTCTGGATGCACAAAGTAGTTGTGATGATATGTACAGGTTTACTAACACATGTCAAAGTTGGGCTTAGCTATTCAAATTTGTTTTACCATTAGGTGCGAAGGGGTTAATGTGGAATGTATGATCCTTGCTAAAGAACATTATTTTTTATCAAGTTGTTATGGGTAGAGTTCCACTTTAAAGCGGAACTAAATCCATCGAATTAACAGTTTCAAAAAGCAGTTACAGAAATGCTAACTGTCACATTTGCTTGTGCTCGCAACCAAACTGTCAAACCATCAAATGGCTGTTATTATAACTGATCACATGTGCAGCATCACAGGAATTGTAGATCAAACAAAAACTAAGATGGCAGCTTCCTTGGCTGAAATGGGTAGGAGGGTTTAGTTCTGCTTTAAAGCAGGACTAAACCAATTGATTTAACAGTTTCAAAAAAGTTATATTCCCAGCATGTGCCAGGAATGTAAGGGCACTTTCACACTGAGGCGCTGGGGCGTTGGTGGTAAAGCGCCGCTATTTTTAGTGGCACGTTACGGTCATTTTAGCAGCACTTTTTGGCCGCTAGCGGGGCACTTTTAATCCCCACTAGCGGCCAAGAAAGTGTTATGCCGCGTACACACGGTCGGACTTTACGGCAGACTGCCCGGCGGACTTTTCAACGTATTTTACGACAGACTTTCTGAATGAACGGACTTGCCTACACACAATCCACCAAAGTCTGTCGAATTCGTATGTGATGACGTATGACCGGACTAAAACAAGGAAGTTCATAGCCAGAAGCCAATATCTGCCCTAGCGTGGCTTTTTGTCCGTCGAACTAGCATACAGACGAGCGGACTTTTCGACCGGACTCGATTTCGACGGATTAATTTAAAACATGTTTCAAATCTAAGTCCGTCCAACTTTTGAGAAAACAAAGTCCGCTGGAGCCCACACACGATCGAATTGTCTGATGAAATCCAGTCCGCCGGGCAAAGTCCGCCGTAAAGTCCGCTCGTGTGTACGCGGCATTAAAAGCGCCTGCAAAGTGGCCCTTTGCTGGCGCTGCCCATTGATTTCAATGGGCAGGGACACTTTAGAAGCTGTGTATACACCGCTCTTTAAGGGCCTCAAGGATGCTGCTTGCAGGACTTTTTTTTAGCGTCTTGCCAGTGCACCGCTCGTGTGAAAGCACTCGGGCTTTTACACTGGAGCGACAGGAGAGGCGCTGTACAGGCGCTTTGCAGGTGCTATTTTTAGCACTATGGCGCCTGTAAAGCGCCTCAGTGTGAAAGTAGCCTAATGCCACGTACACACGGTCGGACTTTTCGTCTACAAAAGTCCGACAGCCTGTCCGACAGACTTTTGACGGACTTTTGGCGGACTTGTTGTTTGTAGAATATAGATATGACTTTAAGATTGGGCCCTGTCTCATACGCTGTTTTTTTGGGAAACTGTATGGGGGGGTCAGACAAATATTATTTTTGCTCAGTTATTTTTTCATATGTTTCTTCAACTTTTTGGGTTTTTAACTGCGTTATCTCAAATAACATCAAACCAAGATGGTATCCTTCACCCAGATGGGTTTTGTAAAATAAATACTTTGGAATTCGGAGGCATCCGCTGGACAGCACACAATCTCTGTACTTCTGGGCCCCAAAGCATTCACATGCCAGGCTAAGTACTCATTTGTATCATCGTCATTTAGAAGACTGATAAATCTTCTGAATGACATTAATATGTAATGTGTTTGTCATTGAGGCTGTGTAATGCTCTGCTGAGTCAGGTACACAATGCACTCTTCTACAGCCACCGTCTACAGCCATTAGGCATTCACTGCATCTGGCCTTGTGTACATGTGTGCTAACCCCATGATCCTTTCCCAGAGTGGGGGAAGGGACTTTTCCGACCTGTATAGGATAGAGATAATCCCGGAAATCTATATTTAGCCATGATGAATAAGATATGATTTCATTCAGGAGTCTCTTTGACATGCTTTTACCTGGTCTCTCCAGTGTGCTCTGTGATCTGTTAAAGGAAATGTTCATTCAGAACCGAAGGCCAGCTTTTTCCCCAGTGGCTCATCTCGTTGTGACGTTTAAAGTGTACCTGTCATAGAAGTAACCATTTTGAGAATCTGACTAATTTCCTAGAGAATGTAACTTGGCAATTTACTGGGAATTAATCCATGTGACAATAGATACAAAATATTAATATAAAAAGCGAATATGTACGGGCAGCAGATGCTTTGTAAATGACACGTGTGCGTCATTGAAATGGAACTTGTATCTGCAGCTAAAAAACTGCTAGTAGCTAACTTTACTGGTGAGAAGTCCTGCTTTCAGATAGCATGGCCTGCGGTTTTCCCAGCTCTACCTACATTCCGATGTGGAGAAGCTGCTGCCAGCCACCCTAAAGTGATTGTAAAGTTTCCTTTTTTTTTCTAGAAAAATAACAAACATGATTACCAGCTATACTTACCTGCTCTGTTGCAGTGGTTTTGCACAGAACAGCCTGGATCCTCCTCTTCTCGGCTCCCTCTTCAGTGCTCCTGGACTCTCCCTCCTGTCGAGTGCCCCCACAGCAAACAGCTTGCTATGGGGGCACCTGAGCCGAGTCACAGCTCCCTATGTTCATTCAGACATTGAGCTACTGCCTGGCCACGCCCCCTCTCTCCTGATTGGCTAGCTGACTTTGATTGACAGCAGCAGGTGCCAATGGCGCCGTTGCTGTGTCTCAGCCAATCCAGAGGGAGAATATCGGACGGCCGAGACACTCGTGGACATCACTGGACAGAGCTAGGGCTCCGGTAAATATTAGGGGGGCTGCTGCACACAGAAGGCTTTTTATCTTCATGCATGCGCAACAATCGGTGATGCAGTGTGTTAGTCCTGACACACCACATCACCGATCTCGGTAAAGAGCCTCTGACGGAGGCTCTTTACCACGTGATCAGCCATGTCCAATCACGGCTGATCACAGTGTAAACAGGAAAAGCGGTGTATCGGCTTTTCCTCACTCGCGCTTGACAGACGTGAGTAGAGGAGAGCCAATCGGTGCCTCTCCTGACAGGGGGGGGGGAGTCTGCGCTGATTGATTATCAGCGAAGCCCCCTCAGCGGATGCCTGCCCAGGATTACCAGGGATGCTGCAAGGACCACCAGGGAGGCTGATCATGGATGGCCACCAGGTATGCCACCCTGGACCACCAGAGATGCCAGTCAGTGTCCAGACATAATGCCAATCAGTGCCCAGACATGATGCCAATCAGTGCCCAACAGCAATGCCTGCCAGTGCCATCAGTTATGCCTATCAGTGCCATCTATCAGTGTCCAACAGTGCCACCCATCAGTGCCGCCTATCAGTACCACCCATAAGTACCCATCAGTGCAGCCTTTCAATGCCCATCAGTGCCACCTATGAGTGCCCATCAGTGCTGCATATCAGTTACGCTTATCAGTGCCACCTTATCAGTGCCCTTCAGTGCAGCCTCATCAGTGCCCATTATGAAGGAGAAAACTTATTTACTAAATTTTATAATAGAAACAAAGTAAAACTTTTTGTTCTTCAAAATCTTCGGTATTTTTTTATTTGTTTCACAGAGGTGATCAAATACCACCAAAAGAAAGCTCTATTTGTGGGAACAAAATGATAAACATTTTGCTTGGGTACAGTGTAGCATGACTGCGCAATTGTCATTTAAAAAGTGACAACGCTGAAAGCTGGCCTGGGCAGGAAGGGTGGAAAGTGCCATTCACACAATAGCGGTTTGGTACTGCATGTTTTTTTTTGCAGCGCACTAACATGTGTTGGTGCAGTGCAATGCCATTCATTATCACTGCAACCCCAACACACCTTCTCAGTGCAATCTATTTATTTCAGGTACTTGCATAGCACCATCAATTTACACAGTGCTTTCCATATGTATTATACATACATCAGTCTCTGCCCCCAAGGCTTACAATCTAAGCTCACTAGCTCATTCACACATACACATACTAGGGCCAATTTAGACAGGAGCCAATTAATTTTCAGGAATGTCTTTGGATTGTGGGGGGAAACCCACACAGGCATGGGGAGAACATGCAAACTCTGTGCAGGTAGTGCCATGGTTGGGATTTGAACTTTCCACCCTGGTGCTGCCAGGCAGAAGTGCTAACCACCCAGCCACTGTGCTCCCCAATAATGTGTATTACAGTGTTCAGTGCTGCATTCATTCATTTTGATCCATTGTGGTGCATTGGGCAGGCCATTCAAATGAATAGACTGCCCTAATGCAGTGCAAATTGATGTACAACAGTTTATGCAAAAAGGTTTTACATAAATAAAAAAAAAACAGACTTATTGGCTGGATGACCAGATAAAAATAGAAAAAAAAGAAAGAAAGCCTACAAAGAAAATAAATGCATCACATCTAAAAGTTGCTAAGCTACAATAAAATAAATGTTTGCTTTTGGGTTTTATACTTCTTTAAGTTAACCCATAATACTGTTATTTTTGTGGAGACTTTGGGCATAGTACAAGTTCTATATATTTATAGTGAAAATAAAGTTATAATTTAAATTCCAGCTATGCATTTCAACAAATTAATGGGAAGTCTTAAGCCGTGTGCATACGATCGGATTTTCCGACGGGAAATGTGTGATGACAGGCTGTTGGCGGAAAATCCAATCATGTGTATGCTCCATTGGACAATTGTTGTCGGATTTTCCGCGGACAAATATTGGATGGCAGGTTTTAAAATTTTCTGCAGACAAATGTGTGTTGTCGGATTTTCCGAGTGTGTGTACACAAGTCTGTCGGACAAAAGTCCAAAGTACAAACACGCATGCTGGGAAGCAAGGATGAGCCAGAAGCGGTCGGTCTTGTAAACTAGCGTTCGTAATGGTGAATTAACATTCGTGATGCGGCAAATTATGAAATCTCGAAATTTCATAATTTCTCTACTTCTTTAATGGGATAATAATGAAGCTGCTTTGCTGGTGATACTGATGGAGCTATTGCAAACTAATTTTCAAAGGCTTTTTTTCTAGTGATATCAAGAATAATATTATTATGTTTTTTTTTTTTTTATTTGGGCAAGTTACCACAACACCATTATCCTGGAGTTTTTAAGATCAAAGATACAACTATGTTGGTGTTCCTTGTCAATTTTACATTGTATTTTTTTAAATGTAACTGCCTACTCCCAAACTGTCATTTGAAGTAAAACACATAGCCAAGTATTATTCTACACAATTTTTTTATTGTGCATTAAAAAAAGAAAACAAATTAAATTAGACATGCTATCTGCCAATAGAACTTAACCAATAAGTGCATTCTATGCATCCAAAAATATACCAAATCAAATCATTATTCAACCCAAAAAATAATGTCAAAGCAATAACTCCAAGGCCAATAATAAATAACACGTTATCTCCTCCGATTCCGCAACATGTCTGGTTGACGAACTGAAAAGTGTGAAATGAAAAGTGCGAATCAACACTCTTCTTCTACTAACATGAAATTAGCAGAAGGAGCCCAAAGTGTGGCGCTAAAGACCTGAAAAACCACGTAGTACATCACTACGTTCATAATTGTTGGCCAATTGTGTGACCGTGTGTATGCAAAACAAGTTTGGGCCAAAGCCCTTCGGACAAAAGTCCATGGTTTTGTTGGCCAACAATCCGATCGTGTGTACGGGGCTTTCGGCACATCTGGCATTTTGGGAACTGGAGCAGAATTGTGTGATTCTGCCCAGGATCCCAAATCACACTGCAATAGTGGCAAAAGGCATCATGCGTGTTTGGGTGCTATTCATTTTTAATGGCATCTAAAAGTGGTGAAATTTTGCTGTGATTGAAGCACACCAATCATGGCAAAACCACACACGTTTAGGTGCCATTAAAAATGAATGGCACCTGACTGAGCATGCGCGTTTTGGCACTATTGCAGTGCAATTGGGGATATTGGGCAGAATTGCAGCTATTAAGCCTTAAGGGCTCATTTACACTAAGGACTGCATGTGAACCGCACAGGAACAATGTGCAGTTCCTGTATGATTCACATGCAGCTCTGGGCAGTGCAATTTCAGCCCATTCAAAATGCTGCACTGCATTAAAAGTTGTGCATGCACTACTTTTGCAAATGCACTACAACCAGATCGCATTGCACTTTTGTGCAAGCAAACACACTGCTTTTTTGACCTACGTTTGGGGTGTATTAACTTTGCACTGACACCCGCTGCAAATAGCATGGGGAGTGAAATTGAAATATGATGCAGGGAACTGGCACAGAATGCGGGTCTTCTGCACCACATTCTAGTGACACATTCTGAGACACAGTACTATGTGAGGTTCTCCCCTCATACTGACCGTACATGGCTCAGAAATAGCTCAGGTATTTAGAAGAGAGTGTTTTCTCTTCTAAATACCAGGGCTATCATTGGCTATACTGAAGGTTGCTGTAAAAATATAGATTAAATTGAGTCCAAAAAACACATACAAGCAGTGATTTGTCTTTTGTTCGCATTTTTGTTGCTAAGAAAAAATTAATTGCAGTCAATGTCGGGTCTGTATCACAGTAATTCAATGGATTTGTGGCTCAGTCACTGATAAATTGACTATCAGAATAATTAGGAACTCAGCTCCTAAATTACCATCTACAGTAGCCACTCATGTTATACAATGCAGTTGCTGGTGACCATGGCACACTGCATTGAAAATATTGTATGGCTAGCATGGTAGCTTAGTGGATAGCATCTCTAGTGTGTATGTACAAACTGGATGTTGGCCATGTGCTATCACATTCAGCATGCCAGTCAAGCATTTAGGGCCTGACAACCTACCTGATGAAAATTCTATGGTAAAGAGTCTCAGACAATGTTGTCCAGAGAGCTGGCCCAAAGAATTGCCAAGACTAGGAGACAAATGAACTGATATATACAAACAAACAGCTACAGCAGCAACTATGTTGGTAGAGAAAATGATTTCTTCTCTCTTTATTTCTGAAATATAAATAAAGACAAAAAGATTAATGCAGCTATTTTAGACCCCTGTTGTACAGGACGGACTCCACCATGAGTCTGCCTGCTCACCACTCCACCAGGAGTCTGCCTGCTCCCCACTCCACCATGAGTCTGCCTGCTCACCACTCCACCAGGAGTCTGCCTGCTCCCCACTCCACCGGGAGTCTGCCTGCTCCCCACTCCACCAGGAGTCTGCCTGCTCCCCACTCCACCATGAGTCTGCCTGCTCACCACTCCACCAGGAGTCTGCCTGCTCCCCACTCCACCGGGAGTCTGCCTGCTCACCACTCCACCAGGAGTCTGCCTGCTCCCCACTCCACCGGGAGTCTGCCTGCTCACCACTCCACCAGGAGTCTGCCTGCTCCCCACTCCACCGGGAGTCTGCCTGCTCACCACTCCACCAGGAGTCTGCCTGCTCCCCACTCCACCGGGAGTCTGCCTGCTCCCCACTCCACCAGGAGTCTGCCTGCTCCCCACTCCACCAGGAGTCTGCCTGCTCCCCACTCCACCAGGAGTCTGCCTGCTCCCCACTCCACCATGAGTCTGCCTGCTCACCACTCCACCATGAGTCTGCCTGCTCACCACTCCACCAGGAGTCTGCCTGCTCCCCACTCCACCAGGAGTCTGCCTGCTCCCCACTCCACCGGGAGTCTGCCTGCTCCCCACTCCACCGGGAGTCTGCCTGCTCCCCACTCCACCAGGAGTCTGCCTGCTCCCCACTCCACCAGGAGTCTGCCTGCTCACCACTCCGCCAGGAGTCTGCCTGCTCACCACTCCACCAGGAGTCTGCCTGCTCCCCACTCCACCAGGAGTCTGCCTGCTCACCACTCCACCAGGAGTCTGCCTGCTCCCCACTCCACCAGGAGTCTGCCTGCTCCCCACTCCACCATGAGTCTGCCTGCTCCCCACTCCACCAGGAGTCTGCCTGCTCCCCACTCCACCATGAGTCTGCCTGCTCCCCACTCCACCAGGAGTCTGCCTGCTCCCCACTCCACCATGAGTCTGCCTGCTCACCACTCCACCAGGAGTCTGCCTGCTCCCCACTCCACCAGGAGTCTGCCTGCTCCCCACTCCACCAGGAGTCTGCCTGCTCCCCACTCCACCGGGAGTCTGCCTGCTCCCCACTCCACCAGGAGTCTGCCTGCTCCCCACTCCACCAGGAGTCTGCCTGCTCACCACTCCGCCAGGAGTCTGCCTGCTCCCCACTCCACCAGGAGTCTGCCTGCTCAGCCGGGAATTTGTCCGCTAATCCCTGATGAGCAGGTGGATGACAGAACCATATGCGCTTCGTTTATGCTCACTCTCCTCTATGGGCGGTCGAATGTAAACAGACCACCAGTCTGTTTACACCCGACTGCCATCCGATCCAATCCACTGTGTTGAGCGGATCGGAGTGAACATCGGCAGGTGTAAACGAACATGTCTGTGTACATCCGCTGTTCCATAGAGGATAATGGAGGGTCCAATCAAGTCTGGCTGAAAAACTGGTCTGCCCATGTGAAAGGGGTCCTAATTGCAATGTGTTACTGAAACCATTGATCTGTCAGGTGCTATTCAGGTTCTTATCTGCACTATTGAGCTGGCTACGCTAAAGACTGCTCCTCACCTCCGGGTCTGCCAACAAGCAGGGTATGGAAAATCCCAACGACTGCATTCGGTTGCTGAACTACAGATACTGTATGTGTATTTCAGGCAGACTCCGAGGTGAGCAATACCATACCTCTAGGTTCAGGTGATATACTACAGTCTACTCTTAGATGGACCTCCTTCCCTTGACTTTAGATGCTGTTGCTCAGTGACTACACTTACTTTAACATGTATGAAAGTGAAGTCCAGAGCTTCTGATCTGCCTACTTGTCCCAAGTCAGCAACTCAGAATGTACTGAAGCTAGAGGGTCAACATAAGACTCATGAAATTAGCATTTTCAGATGAAGATCGGTGCTGACAGTCTTCATATTTCCAAAGTCAGGGACACTTCCATGGACAAAAACATCAAGGGCAAATATTTAAGACCTGTTACAGATAATCAGGGTCACTTAGTAACTATGTACTCTATTCTTGGAAGGATGGGCTTGTTCTGTAGTACTGCTCAGCCATGGCCTTGGGATGAAGTTGTGTATACTCGGCATGCGGTGCTGTAGTAGTGCCTGCATTCACACATATTTTCTCAGCTTTATGAGCAGGGGGGGTGCTCCTTGGTGACTGTTGTTACTGCACAAGCAGCTGAGCTGGTGCAATATTCAAATGGCCTGGGAAGTGCAGCTTGGTATTTCGGGTTACTAATAAAGAATTTTATTATTTCTTAACTACAAAGGGCAGAACAGTATTTTTCGCTTCATTTCCTAGGCACTTTGCTTCGGGACATTTTAAATGTCATTGGACAGCTTTTTTTTTCACTGTGAGCACAATGAGAGAAAAAATAAATAAGGCTCCCTACTGTTTTAAAGAGAGCCAGTTGCGGTAAACAGATTTAAATGTAATGATTGCTCCCAGCACTGTGTTGACTGTCATGCAGAATTTTGGGTGTATTTAGTAAGGCAGTGTGCAAAGAGAACAGTAAGGCCTCATTCACACCTATGCATTTTTAGTGCTTTTTGCAGATTTGCACTACAGTCCATTCATCATGGTTTTCTTTGGAACACGCTCTGTAGTGCAAATCTGCAAAATGCAAAAAGCACAAAAAATGCATAGGTGTGAATCAGGCCTAATAATCTGAAAAGCATCACCAAAGCAACCAATCAGATTTGGTCTTAGATCTTTTTAGAGCAGTCAGAACAATGATGGATGGCTTCTAGTTGGTTGCTATGGGTTACTGATCTTTGCCTGCTGCCTTGCCGCTAAGGGAGTACAGACCTTGTGATGGACAGGATGGTGGGTAGCTTCTAATTTGTATTTGTGGTCAGTGAACATCTCCAGCTCCTCTCACTGCCACTTTTAATCACATAGGGATTGAGGCCCCTTTGGATTTAACTGAACTTTAACTTTGGATTCCCTTTGGATTTAACTGGTTGCAATCATGCTGTTTTATGGACTGAGAACCTTATAGTCCTAAGGTGCTTTTCTTGCCCATCAATGTGGCCTGATTTGCTCCTTGTCCATGCTCCCCCTTCAAAGTGGTCCCAATGCTCACACATGGGGTGACCAGTTGCTGTGGTCCTCGTCCTGTAGTGTTGCCAGTTCCCAGGTTGGGTTTGCTTTGCACACTGTATCTTCTCTATTTGGCCTCCTGAGGAAGCATGTCTTAATTCCTGCGAAACGTGTTGAGTCACTGTCTGCCAATTTAACCACCTATAGTAAACTACAGTATATGATCATCAACTCTTAAGGGATTTTTCCTGGTTTAAATATACTGGTGATAACTGTTATATGATATCCATAATTATTCACATTCTAATATTTTGGGCATATGGTTCTGCACAGAATCTCTCCTAACCCCCATTTTGTGTTTTGTCTTTTTTAAAGAGTCTGAATGGTTTTTATTTTTTCTGTCAATAAACTTTGTGGGGAATTACCCCATTTTTATAACATGTTGGGCCAAGTGTTTTTAATGAGCATCTGTAAAGTCCATCTGTAACCAAACCCATTTTGCCTTCCATTCACACCTGAGCATTTCGTAGCTTGAAGCTCAAAGCTCCA
The DNA here is from genome assembly GCA_037952835.1 of Lithobates septentrionalis. Taxonomy (NCBI): domain Eukaryota; kingdom Metazoa; phylum Chordata; class Amphibia; order Anura; family Ranidae; genus Lithobates; species Lithobates septentrionalis. The sequence goes on along the minus strand of JBBDGP010002960.1, from coordinate 1,904,623 downwards.
AAGCATTCAACAAGCCAAACTGCATGCTTTTAAATTGTCCCTGTTCACATTTTGGCATTTAGGCACCTGTAGCTCAATGCCTGAAGCTTAAATAAGATGTGTAAGCTGCTTTTGAAGAAGAATGTGGTCATTTTTGGCCCTATTGCCTTTAATGAGAGTGTGTGAAAAAAAATGCATGTTTTTCAGGTGCTCCCATAATAAATCTATGGGACCAAAAATGCACGATCCTGCTTCAAAGAAGTTTCTGTATGACACTTCTCCCTTAAAAATGCTCACAAACACGCTCAAGAAAAGACTAAAAATCACCTACATATGCTATGCTCAAATGTGAATGGACGGCCAACGCTTTGTTACATGTAATATTTTGATACACGTTTATCACAAGCTAATAACAATTCATATACCAAAGCTTTTTTGGTAATAAATCTCTTCTGGGTCACAGGAGTGTTCTTACTTTTGTACGCCTGTGACCCAGCATCAGCTGATAGCGGGCTAAAGCCTGCTGTCGGCTGACATCACAGAGCCGCTCCAGGCTCTGGAAGGATCCCGAACATATTGTCGGGATACAGCGAGATGCCTGATCGGTAGCTGGCTCAGCCCCTCGGCACGTGGCTAAGAGCCTGAGCCAGTCGCTCTCACCTCCTCCCTAGCCCGGCGCTCCAGTTAGCGCTGGAGGGGCAGAGCGGAGTGCAGGGACTCCCAGCAGACTGAGAACTGTACGATCAGCGGTCATGTGATCACTCCATTCTTGAGCACAGAGCCAGCGGGAGACAGCTACAGCATCAGATCGATGCTTCAGCATGGAGGTGATTACATTTTTTTTTTTTTTTTTGGATACCCATACTTCCCCTTTAACCTCAAAATAACATCTTTTCATCAATCTTGACCTTACCCCTAAACTCTTAACCATAAGCTAACCTCTAAACCTAACCCTTAAAGGGAATGTATGTGTATGAGTGAATATTTTAGGTGATCAGTGCTTTGCAGTGTTTAAAGTCATTTTTACAGATTATTTCATTCTTGCAATTCCAACATTTTAGGAAGTGTATCATTTTTAGAAAGCTGTGCAGTTCATCCAGGAAAGTATTCACAGTGCTTCACTTTTTCTAAAAAAAATTATGTTACAGCCTTATTCCAAAATTGATTCAATTTATTATTTTCCTCAAAATTCTGCAAACCATACTCCATAATTACAACTTGAAAGAAGTTTGTTTGAAATCTTTGCAAATTTACTAAAAATAAAAAATCAGATGGTATTGGCCAGGTGATGAACGGTGCCTGGTTTCATCCAGACATGATGTTTGCCATTCAGGCCAAAGAGTTCAATCTTTGTTTCATCAGACCAGAGAATTTTGTTTCTCATGGTCTGAGAGTCCTTCAGGTGCCTTTTGGCAAACTCCAGGTTGGCTGTCATGTGCCTTTTACTGAGGAGTGCCTGCCGTCTGGCCATTCTACCATACACGCCTGATTGGTGGAGTGATGCGGAGATGGTTGTTCTTCTGGAAGGTTCTCCTCTCTCCACAGAGAAACACTAGCGCTCTGTCAGAGTGACCATCGGGTTCTTGGTCATCTCCCTTACTAAGGCCCTTCTCGATCTCTCAGTTTGGCCGGGTGGCCTGCTCTAGGAAGAGTCCTGGTGGTGACAAACTTCTTCCATTTATGGATGATGGAGGCCAATCTTTAGGACCTTCAATGCTGCAGAAATGTTTCTGTACCCTTCCCAAGATCTGTGCATCACTACAATCCTGTCTCGGAGGTCTACAGACAATTCATTGGACTTCATGGCTTGGTTTGTGCTCTGACATGCACTGTTAACTGTGGGACCTTATATAGACAGGTGTGTGCCTTTGCAAATCATGTTCAATCAACTGAATTTACCACAGGTGGACTCCAGTCAAGTTGTAGACGCATCTCATGGATGATGAAAAAATAAGAAAAAAAGCACCTGGAATGCATCAAGAAACGCATTAAATACGCACCAAAAAACACACCAGAAGGCATTGAAAACGCGCATGCAGAAACGCATCCGGAACGGATCTGGAGTGTGTTTTTGTGGTGTAAACCGGCCCTAAAAGGACCCATGTCATAAATCTTCCTATCCTATCTTACAGTAGCTGTGCGTAGGGGCTGTTACAAGCTCTGTTGCTCCCTCTCACATCTTACAGATCTGTAGTAATCCCAAAATAGCAGCTGTAGAAACTAATGGTGGACATCTGATTTTACCATCTTTCAATTTACTTTCCTTCATTGCCCCCTGTCACCTTTGTGCATTAAGGTGAAAAAACTCCTGGCAGTGACCAGCCCCCCAGAACCTCTGTTTTACTTACCTGAGCCTGTATTTCCCTTGGTGGGGTCGCGCTCCCCCTCTCTCCACGGGGTCCTGGCTCCTGATTGGATAGATTGATAGCAGCGCAGCTATTGGCTCCCGCTGCTGTCAATCAAATCCAATGACGCGGGGGGCGGGGCCAAGTCCGGCATTCGTGTCTATGGACGCAAATGCTGGACTCGGGAGTGCGCCTGAAAGGTAAACCCCCCCCCCCCCGGGAGAGTGCTTCTTCTGGGGGTTATCTGATGCGGGGAGGAGCTGCGAGAGCCGTCGGGGGACCCCAGAATAGGATGATCGGGGCCACTCTGTGCAAAACGAGTTGCACAGTGGAGGCAAGTATGACATGTTTCTTATTTAAAAAAAAAAAAAAAACGAGGGTTACAAGGATGTTGATTTTTACAGTGAGTTTTCACAGCTGTTATCCAGGGATTGCTAGACTTCTGTGACAACCTCTGTACACAGCCTAGGTGTGCGGGCACAGCAGCCCATTCATTTGCATTGTCCCCAAAAGCCTTCTGAATAATCTGAATAGTTTCTGCAGAGGAATGTTCGAGCTTTACGCAAAATCTGATGCAAATTTGTTGCTTTACTTACGTCATTTTGAATGAGACGGCCACACAGTACACATGAAAAACATGAGGCAGAAAATTTGAGGCAACTATGGACTCTCATGGTACGGCAAAGGCTCACATACACCATCATATAAAAAAACTATACATTTATTAAATGGGGAATTATATGTTTCCTATTATCTTGTATGATCGCTGGATTTCGAACTAGCCCCACCTCTATGGCAGATTTGAGCTGGGCCTCTCGTAAGTTCCAATCCATGCAATCTTTATTCTTTATATATGTTCTTTGTCCCTGAAGTTTGATTATATACTGTCTATTCCTTGTAGAGATATCTACACACATTATCTTCTGAAGCATACTCCCGAAGAAGTGGTTACACCGCAAAACATGTCAAGGTTGAACTGACATAGGACGAGACCATTGGTCCTCCTTTCTGGATGAATACACGTCTAATTGTCTAGTTCCTCTTCAGAGATTCAATATTGTGTATTGTATATTCTCTCTTCATAGGACCCTTTTAATGATTTATTTTCTTTAATAACTTTAATAAATTTATACTTTTGTATATGATGGTGTATGTGAGTCTTTGCCGTACCATGAGAGTCCATAGTTGCCTTAAATTTTCTGCCTCGTGTTTTTCAAGTTGATAGAACGATGGTACATTATGTTAATGTTTTCAGTTTAAGTAGCAATAATTAACACACAATACACATGCTCACTCAAGTCCTCACGCATGCGCATTCCAGTCCATTCGCCTTGGCTGCCAGGTTACACCAATGTCCCGCAAACAGTTCTTGTTATAATTACAAAGGCTGGACTTTTTCTGGACAGACCTTGTATATTGGCCACATAAGGAGTGATAAAACTATTTGCATCAAACTCCCAATGGCTGAGAACGCTGACTGGAGTGTTCTGGGGAGTGGGGGCGTCCCCTTGTCAGAACACAATAACACAGCAGGGGAGATCAATATACTAACATAACTGTACTAACACGAATTGTTAGTACAGCGGCTCCGACCTAAGCTGCCATTTTTTTTTCAACCCCTGTGTGAACTAATGTGTACAAGGTTTTAACGCGCAAAATGTATTGCCTACATTTTTACTTTCCTAATAAGATTCATAGAAAATGACTTAGGCCCTGTACACACGATCGGACATTCCGACAACAAAATCCACCGGATTTTTTTCCAACGCATGTTGGCTCAAACTTGTCTTGCATACACACGGTCACACAAAGTTGGTCGGAAATTCCAAACATCAAGAGCGCGGTGACGTACAACACGTACGACAAGCCGAGAAAAATGAAGTTCAATAGCCAGTGCGGCTCTTCTGCTTGATTCTGAGCATGCGTGGCACTTTGTGCGTCGGAATTGTGTACACACGATCAGAATTTACACGAACAGATTTTGTTGTCGGAAAATTTTAGATCCAGCTCTCAACCTTTGTGTGTAGGAAATTCCGATGGAGCCTACACACGGTCGGAATTTCCGACACACGATGCTCCGATCGCACATTTTCCGTCGGAAAGTCTGACCGTGTGTACAGGACATTACAGTACTTACCAACTACGTAAACTCCCCTTTGAAGTAAATCTGCCATGGCCTGTATACAGCAATCTAAACAAAGGCACCCGTATTGTGGCATGACAGATCCTTCCTCAAGGGCTGCCCAAGGCTTCCGTCCCAAGATACACACAGGAGCATTATAGATTGTATCTCCAACATTAATAGTAATTGTCCTTTATTTTCATCATTATCCTTCTAGTATTATTAGTTTTGTCATTTTTATTATCTAGCATTTTCTTATCCCTAATTTAACAACAGATTTAAATGTTAATAAAGTAATGAGCTTAGAATTTTTCTTGTGATGATATTGTGTCTTTATTTACCTGATAATTAGTTATTATATACTGTATGTGTTGTACCAAGAAAGGCAGGTTTTTTCCCAGTTTAGTGACTGGTGAGATATGGTATCTGGCTGAGACTGCTCATATATTTTTTTTCTTCAAATTCCTGGAGGGCATCTTTTATTATTTATTGTGGGGTTAATTTTGAGTGATATTATGGCTTATGGGTTTGTATTATCATATGTGTAATGGAAAATAGCTTTGTATGCAGGCTGTATAAGGAAGCTGCACGATTCTGGATAAAATGAGAATCACAATTTTTTTGCTTAGAATAAAGATCACGATTATCGGCGTAACATCATCTTTCACATTATACAAAAAAATTGGGCTAACTTTACTGTTTTTTTTTTTTTAATTCATTGAAGTATATTTTTTCCCTAAAAATTGCTTTTGAAAGACCGCTGAAATACAGCGTGACATATAATATTACAATGACTGCCATTTTATTCTGCTAAAAATATATATAATGTTTGGGAGTTCTAAGTAATTTTCTAGCAAAAAATACAGACTTTTAACTTGTAAGCAACAAGTGTCAGAAAAAGGCTAATGCCGCGTACACACGGTCGGACTTTCCGGCATACTTGGTCCGGCGGTCCAGAGTCCGCCGAACAATCCGACCGTGTGTAGGGTCCGGCGGACTTTTCCGGTGGACTTTTTCCCAAAAGCCCGCCGGACCTAGATTTGAAACACGTTTTAAATCTTTCCGTCGGACTCAGTTTCTGGCGGAAAGTCCGCTCGTCTGTGTGCTGGTCCGATGGAAAGCCCGCTCGTCTGTATGCTGGCCCAACAGACCAGATACGTCGCAAGGGCAGGGTATTGCATTTCGCGCTCGCTGCAATAGGAAAAACAAATTTTCCTATTGCGGCAAGCGCGGGGCATACCAGGCCCTTAGGTCTGGTATGGATTATAAAGGGAAACCCCTACGCCGAAAAAAACGGCGTGGGGTCCCCCCTAAAGTCCATACCAGACCCCGATCCGAGCACGCAGCCCAGCCGGTCAGGAAAGGGGGTGGGGACGAGCGAGCGCCCCCCCCCTCCTGAACCGTACCAGGCCGCATGTCCTCAACATGGGGGGGTGGGTGCTTTGGGGGAGGGGGCGCCTTGCCGGGCCCCCCCCCACCCCAAAGCACCTTGTCCCCATGTTGATGAGGACAAGGGCCTCTTCCCGACAACCCTGGCCGTTGGTTGTCGGGGTCTGCAGGCGGGGGGCTTATCGGAATCCGGGAGCCCCCTATAATAAGAGGGCCCCCAGATCCCCGCCCCCCACCCTATGTGAATGAGTATGGGGTACATGGTACCCCTACCCATTCACCTAGGGAAAAAGTGTCAATAATAAAACAAACTACACAGGTTTTTAAAATTTATTAAACAGCTCCGGGGGGGTCTTCCTCCGGCTTCGGGGGTCTTCTTCCGGCTTTGGGGGTCTCTCCGGTTCCTCTTCTCCCGGCGTCCAGTTGGTTCTTCTCCGCTCTCTCCGGCCTTTTCTCCCGGTGTTCCAGTTCTTCGCCCGGCTCCTCCGCTGTCTTCAGGCCGCTCTCTTGCCAGCGGAGGTCCGGACTTCTGGGCTTCTTGTCTTCTTCCCTCTTCTCTTCTCCAGATGTTGACACATCGGTCTCTCCGGCTGGACTGCTCTCTGAGGGCTCCGTTGTGACTTATATAGGCGGAGACCCCGCCCCCTTATGATGTCACAGTCCCTGGGCATGCTGGGACTGTGACGTTTTAGGGGGCGTGGTCACCGAGTGATGTGGTCACCGGCAAGATTGACTTCCTTTTCTAGCCCCGTCGTACCCAAATCACGTTCAAAATGAACGGACTTGTCCATGTGTGGGCAAGTCCGTTCATTCTGAAAGTCCGCCGTAACTCCGGCGAAAGTCCATCGGAAAGACGGGCGGACTTAGCCTGCCGGAAAGTCCGGTCGTGTGTGGGCAAGTCCGTCCGTTTTACAGTCCGGCGCACCTACAGTCCGTCAGAAAGTGTGCTGCACCAAGTATGCCAGAAAGTCCAATCGTGTGTACGCGGCATAAGTCTTTAAAGAGGAACTGCAGTCTGCACACATATTTGTAATAAAAACATCTTTGCCATTCTGAAGCTTCCCTCCAACCACTTTGCATATTATTTTATATATACTCTTATTCTGTACTTGCCAAATATTTTGCATAAATCTCTCTCCACTGAGTCTAGCTGCAACCATTTTAACTGTGGGCAGCTGAAGCTGCTGCCTGTTCTCTTCCTGGATATACACAGACACACAGCTCCAGCTTTGCAGCTCTCATTGGCCCTCTTATGACTCATCCCTTCCTGGCAAACTCTCAGGACAGCGAGAGAGAGCTGTGCATGTTGTCATTAGTCTAGGCTTTTTACTAGACAAGAAACAGGAAGTGGGCTGTATAAAGTATTTACTGGCAGAAACAAAAAGTTTTACTATCCAAAGTTAAAACAACAAGGGAAGAAGATTTAATAAATGGAAAGTTTAAAAAAATGTTCTGAAGGTCTGTTTTAAACTGGCCTCATCTACAGACAGAAGTTCATTCTTTTGATCTAAAATGATACAATGTTTCTTTTTATCTCAGTGTTGAGCAATATTGTAATAAAGTTTGCTGGTTGCCTTTTTTTTGACAGCTCTGAGCAGAGAGCTGCTCTGCACTTATTACATAAATCGTGGAAATGCCGGATTAAGATCGTGAGGGGGGATTAAATCAAGATCGTGATTTTTCAACAATCGTGCAGCTCTAGATAGTGTCCATTAAACAAATGCAGGCATCATTTAGATGGCCAGGTGTGCCAAGTAAAGCCATTTGCAGTCAAAAATTAGAAAATTGGGTGGTCTGATCTGCTAGGTGTGGACAATTTAACTTCTTGCATTGCTACTGGTTTCTTGATAAATTTATTTTGCAGTACAGATAATGCTGTGGGAGCGATGCCACAGCATTAGGAGGGGATGAGGGGGGAGAGAGGGGAGCAGAGGGGACAGCATATGATGCAGGGACGTACTCTGACCACGGTGGTCAGGGCTGAGTAGCCCTGATTTTCGTGGTCAGTATAGAGCGTGGATACAGGAAGTACCAGGCTCAGGGAGGTTTTTTTTACAGTTTAGAGGGGGGCAGATTACACAGCACAAGCACTGTGCTGTATAATCTGCTTTAAGGGACCAGGTTCTGTATATTTTTTTGGGGGTTAACAAACACTTTAACCTGGAAAATCAGCAGCAGGAGCAGGAGATAGCAATCCTTCTGCAGGGGAGAACGGCAGAGTTGGAGGTGCGTATTGCAGCAAACGTTGCTTTTTTTTATTTCAAAAACCGTCAAAAACATATTTTTAATGTCTTTAGTTAAAGTGAAGTTGGGCAAAAAGTTGCGACCCTAAAGATAGTTTGTTTTCCGAAGACCTTGAGAGATACAGGAAATTAGGTTGATTCAATGTAGAGGGTGTTTACTCAAAACTGGCTGGTCTTAACGTTTTAATTAAACTTCCTTTAATTTTTCTTTTCTGCTTTTGTGTTAGAGATACTTCCCTACTAACATGCATTAATAGCCCAAAGTCCAAAACGAAGCGTAACAGATCTCCGACAGATAGAATCAAGCTAGTACATTGTGTAACATTACTAATGAAGTTCCTGTAATTGTGTCTCTTAACCAGAGGGAATATAATCAGACATGCATATGGCAAGCAGTCATAGCAGCCAATGGCTCTGACCTGTACAGTGTCATGTATAGAACATACAATGATCAGCCATAACCTTATGGCCACTGACAAGTAAAGTGAATAACATTGATTATTTTATTACAATGGCACCTGAAAGTGGATGGGATATGGTAGGCAGCAAGTGAACATGTTGTTCCTGAAGTTGATGTTTTGAAAGCAGAAACAATGGTTAAGTGGTATGCGGCGTACACACGGTCGGACTTTCGAGTGTTGGATGCGAACTTGTTGTCGGAAAGTCCGACCGTGTGTATGCTCCATCGAACATTTGCTGTTGGAATTTCCGGCCACAAATGTTTGAGAGCAGGTTCTCAAATTTTCCGCCAACTTCACTTGTTGTCGCAAAGTCCGATCGTGTGTACACAAGTCCGTTGCACAAAAGCTCACGCATTCTCGAAATCAAGCAGAAGGAGCCGCACTGACTATTGAACTTCCTTCTTCTCTGCTCGTTGTACGTCTTGTACGTCACCGTGTTCTCATGTTCGGAATTTCCGTCAACATTTGTGTGACCGTGTGTATGCAAGACAAGTTTAAGCCAACATCCTTCGGGAAAAAAAATCCACGTTTTGTTGTCGGAATGTCTAAACGTGTACGCGGCATAAGGATTTGAGCAGCTTTGACAAAACTGCAGGTCTTGTGAGTTGTTCTCTGTCTGCAGTTGTCAGGACCTACCAAAAGTGGTCCAAGAAAAGAAAACAGGTGAACCGGTGACAGGGTCATGGGTGACCAAGGCTCATTGATATACGTGGGGGAGAATGCTGGCTTGCGTTGTCAGATCCAATAGAATAGTTACTGTCGTTTCAATTGCTGAAAAAGTTAATGCTGGTTCTGATAGAAAGATGTCAGCACACACAATGCATTGCAGTTTGTTGCGTATGGGGCTGTGTAGCCGCAGACAGGTTAGGGTCCCCATGCTGACCCATGTCCACAACAAAAAGTGCCTACAATGGGCATGTAAGCATCAGAACTGGACTATGGAGGAATGGAAGAAAATGGCCTGATCTGATGGATTCAAGAATGGTTTGAGGAACACAACAACGAGTTTGGGGTGTTGACTTCGCCACCACATTCTCCAGATCTCAATCCAATTAAGCATTTGTGGGATGTGCTGGAAAAACAAGTCTGATCCATGGAGGCCCCATAGATCTGCTACTGATGGCGATTGGTGCCAGACACCACAGCACACCTTCAGAGGTCTAGTGGAGTCCATGCCTCGTTATGGTGGGTGGTCATACTCTGTGTATATTCCTGGTAAAATGTGCAGACTGGGAGGACAGCTGCTTTCATATTTACAGACTCCTTTCTATGACTCTTTGCTATATGTACAGTTGTAGGGACCACCAGTCCTGTCGATATCTGTCGGTGGATTTTTTCTCTTGCTGTACAAGCAGGGAAACCAGACAGTGGAGAATGGCAGTAGATTAGCAGTCCTCGGGTTTTGCAGAGAACCAGCCCATGGATATCTGCGAAGAGCAGAAAGTATTTCTCGTTCACCAAGACATCTTGTGCTCCACTTGTGTCTGTTCTAATTTGTGTATTCCAGTTCAGGCAAATGCTGACTTGGGGCTACAAAGCTGTATATCTGCCTTGTCATCCTTCATTTTCTATGCAATTATGTTCTTTGATTTCAATGGTTATGGTAAATATACTGTATACAAACAAGGATCTGTATGTTAACCATTTGCCGACCGCTCTATTGCAGATTTACTGCTACAGGGTGGCCATTCTGTGCAGAATCACGCATGATTCTGCACTTCTGGGTGGGGGGTGGGCATGCACACGCTGCTTCTGCTGTGATTAGTCCAGGAGAAGCCGAACAGCTAGTGCTGGCCAATGGATGTCCGTCGGCACCCAGTGAAAGAAAATCCATCACATTTCTAAGTGAAAGCAACACATAATGTACACAAAAACACATTTAACCCTTTGATCACTCTAGATGTTTAACCCCTTCCCAGCCAGTGTCATTAGTACAGCGGCAGTGTATATTTTTAGCGCTGATCACTGTGTTAGTGTTACTGGTTCTCACAAAAGTGTCAGGTAGTGTCAGATTGTCCACCGAAATATCGCAGTCCTCCTATAGTTTCTGATCACTGCCATTACTAGTATGAAAAATATAAAATAAATTCCAGTATATAACTTTTGCGAAAACCAATCAATATACGCTTATTGGGATTTCTTTTACCAAAAATATGTAGCAGAATACATATTGGCCTAAACTTATGAAGAAAATCGATTTTTTTAGTGGAAATGTTTTATAGCATTTTTTTTTCAACTTTTTTTTTTTTTTTTCAGAATTGTCTGTCTTTTTTGTTTGTAGCACAAGAAATAAAAAAAATCCAGTGATTATCAAATACCACCAAAAGAAAGCTCTATTTGTGGGAAAAGAAATACATAAATCTCTTCTTTGTACAGCATTGCATGATTGGGCAATTGTCAGTTAAAGTAATGCAGTGCCGTATTGCAAATGGCCTGGTCATTAAAGGGGGTAAATCTTCCAGAGGTCAAGTGGTTAACAGAACCCAAATCAAGAAAAACAACAATAAACACGTTGTATGTAAAGTGTATCCAAACCCAATAACAAAAATGGTACATATATATATATATATATATATATATATATATATATATATATATATATATATATATATATATATATATATATTGCAGCTTTTTATAAAAAAAAAGGATAAATAAAAATGTATTTTTTAAAAAAGGTGCACTTTTTGATGTTCTAGAGCAGGGATCCTCAAACTACGGCCCTCCAGCTGTTGCAGAACTACACATCCCATGAGGCATTGTAAAACTCTGACATTCACAGACATGAGTAGGCATGATGGGAATTGTAGTTCCTGAACACCTGGAGGGCCGCAGTTTGAAGACCCCTGTTCTAGAGGGGAGGATTGGGATGGTGTAAAATTCTCATCTGAAGATCAACACAATTGTATGCACTTATTGAACTGATATAACAAAACGCTTTCAATGTTAAATTAACCTTTTGCTGACCACGTAACGCCCAGCCATTACACGTATGCATCCATGGAGGCCATAGGTTGTGTGCCGACGGAATGTTTACTGGGTGCACCCAGCACACTGACTAAGCTGTCACCAACAGGTTTTGGTTGCGGCTTCTGATCAGACTATAGGCATTAAAAGATTAAAGTGATTGTAAAGCTTTTATTTTATTTTTTCTTAAAATAATAAAGATGCCATACTTACCGGCTTTGGTCAAAGGTCTTGCACAAAGCAGCCTCGCACCTCCTCTTTTTCGGTCCCCTGCTGGTGCTCTCGGCTCCTCCTCCTTCCAAGTGCCCCTACAGTAAGTCCCTTGCTCTGGGGGCACTCGTGAGGGCTCGATCCCTGAGCCAGGCTGTGTGTCTATTGACACACACAGTGCGGCAAGGCCCCGCCTCCTGCTCCTCCTCACAGGATTTGATTGACGGCAGCAGGAGCCTTCCTGTGAGGAGAGAGAGCAGCACTGTTGCTCTTGGGCACACCTCTGGATCGAGATCCAACTCAGGGAAGGATTTTGTGGGGGAGCTGCCCATGTAAGGTTTTTTACCTTAATTCTGAAAATGCGTTAAGGTAAAAAAAAAACTTAAACTTTTATAACCACTTTAACAAACCAATAGGGAGCAAATAAGAGGATTTCATTGTTAGGGTTTAATATCAGGTTTGCATGTACTGGAGTCTTCCTTTTCTGACTGTGCACAACAGCAATAACACTATGAAATTGCCTTATGTCAGATTAGAGCAAATCAAAGTGCATTGTAACTAATACTGTAGCTAATAGCCACTATGTTGTCAAGAACCCACAGAATCAGGATTTTATAAGACAGCTTCATTTCCTGTTACGGGCTCAATACTTTGCGGTGTGTTGTTTTTTCTTATGAACAATACAGCCAAAAAAAAAAAGTCAGACACAGCTTAATACAGTAACATGCCGTTTTATCATTGACGGTTTCATTTTTCTTCATAATCTCCACTGATATTAAAAATAATAATTAAATAATTACACTGGTGAGAGCTGCTATTGTCCTCAGTATGATTCCACCAAAGACTTCATGTATATGTTCTGCCTGGGTCCTTCCAGGTATGCTGAATTCCATCCATAATTCAAAAATATACTGGCACGCAAAGCTGTGATTCTTGGTATGTATGTGAGGATGTGTCAGAGGAATAGGCAGAGAGTGTCTCAAATGTGTCATTGAGTCTTCTGTGTTTTTGGTTGGTGCTGTAACATTTTCTGGTGGGCAAGTCAGCAGGTGCTGTGGGTTCCGGATGGGTCATGAGGCCCAGGGAAGATGTTGGTCTGGTTGTTGACTGGACAGCCGGTGCATAGCTATCGCCATTCTCACGTCACTTTTCCAGTTGCTTGTTGTAGGGGGCATCAGGTACCTGTCTTGTCTAAGGGAGGGGTAATGAGTTTATTTCCCAACAATGCTTTTTAATGCAAACCTCAAAGCCATTGCAGTTGTGTACAGTGAGGGAAAAAAGTATTTGATCCCCTGCTGAATTTGTACGTTTGCCCACTCACAAAGAAATGATCAGTCTATAATTTTAATGGTAGGTTTATTTTAACAGCGAGAAACAGAATAACAACACAAATTTCCAGAAAAACGTATTTCAAAAAAGTTATAAATTGATTTACATTTTAATGAGTGAAATAAGTATTTGATCTCCTATCAATCAGCAAGATTTCAGGCTCCCAGCTGTCATCTATACCGGTAGAGAGCTGAGATTAGGAGCACTCTCTTAAAGGGAGTGCTCCTAATCTCAGCTTATTACCTGTGTAAAAGACACCTGTCCACAGAAGCAATCAGATTCCAATCTCTCCACTATGGCCAAGACCAAAGAACTGTCCAAGGATGTCAGGGACAAGATTGTAGACCTACACAAGGCTGGAATGGGCTACAAGAGCATCGCCAAGCAGACGTTTAGAGAGTGATGCGATTATTCGCAAATGGAAGAAACACAAAATAACTGTCAATCTCCCTCGGTCTGGGGCTCCATGCAAGATCTCACCTCATGGAGTTTCAATCATCATGGGAACAGTAAGGAATCAGCCCAGAACTGATCTCAAGGCAGCCCGGACCATAGTCACCAAGAAAACAATTGGTAACACACTACGTCATGAAGGACTGAAATCCTGCAGTGCAAGGTACCCCTGCTCAAGAAAGCACATGTACAGGCTCATCTGAAGTTTGCTAATGAACATCTGAATGATTCAGAGGAGAACTGGGTGATAGTGTTGTGGTCAGATGGGACCAAAACTAATCTCTTTGGCATCAACTCAACTCGCCGTGTTTGAAGGAGGAGGAATGCTGCCTATGACCCCAAGAACACCATCCCCACCGTCAAACATGGAGGTGGAAAGATTATGCTTTGGGGCTGTTTTTCTGCTAAGGGGACAGGACAACTTCACCAGATCAAAGGGACAAGGGACGGGGCCATGTACTGTCAAATCTTGGGTGAGAACCTTCTTCCCTCAGCCAGGGCATTGAAAATGGGTCTTGGATGGGTATTCCAGCATGGCAATGACCTGAAACACACGACCAAGGCAACAAAGGAGTGGCTCAAGAAGAAGCAGTGGCCTACCCAGTCTTCAGACCTTAATCCCATAGAAAATATGTGGAGGGAGCTGAAGGTTCGAGTTACCAAACGTCAGCCTCGAAACCTTAATGACTTGGAGAGGATCTGCAAAGAGGAGTGGGACAAAATTCCTCCTGATGTGTGCAAACCTGGTGGCCAACTACATGAAATGTCTGACATCTGTAATTGCCAACAAGGGTTTTGCCACTAAGTACTAAGTCATGTTTTGTGAAGGGGTTAAATACTTATTTCACTCATTAAAATGCAAATCGATTTATAACTTTTTTTTTAATGCGTTTTTTTGCATTTTTTGTTGTTCTGTCTCTCACTGTTAAAATAAACCTACCATTAAAATTATAGACTGATCATTTATTTGTCAGTGGGCAAACGTTCAAAATCAGCAGGGGATCAAGTACTTTTTTCCTCACTGTAAGTCAAAAGCAAGCAGAGCTCTGTAGAGCCACATAAGTGTGACCGTTTGCCACTCTGATCAGAGCCTACTGTTAACATTTACAGTTGATTCTTGTTGCTACAATGCAAGTTCCAAAGGTAAAGGTTAAAAAACACTCCAGGTATGCTAGTGTGAGGCAAGAGTACTGTAATTCCTGAGAGAACTGGAAGCAACTGAGGTTGTTTGTTGAGAGGAAGTCCTTGAAAGAAGTCATGACTCTAGAGGTGCCGCCACATTTAAGTCTATGGTGATGTATTGCACACACCAGCATGGAAGAAGATTTCAGGCCTGAGGATGTAAACCTGGGAGGAGGCCGCTGATGTCAATTTAAGTTAGAGTAGCTAGGCTGTAATCAGCCTAAGCTTGATTGATAGGCCAGCTTTCTTGGGTCTTTCATAAGCTCTGGGTATTGCTTGCTTCTGCCTGCTACAGGGAAGTGGGCCTGGTAATAGTGTGAGAAGCTGTAATAATCTAAATAATATTAGTATTCTCCTTGGTCACCCACTAGGAGGTTTATTGCCAATGGAACAGGTTGAAAGAGGGTATAGATATTCAGGAAAAACCTTGGAAAATCAGTCTTCCCCTGGACCGGTTGTTTCACCCTCTTAGACCTGCTGGATTAAGAGTGTGACAATATGATTGAGCAAAGGCCCAGGTTTGAGGCATAGAATGCTGAGCAAGGGGATCAAAGCTCTATGAATGAATATTAGTATAAGTAGGGTACCAGAGAAACTGGGTAAAAATTGATCCTCCACTGAAGTGTGGTGACCTCTTCCCAAATTGAAGTTGGTCGCTGACCCATCCAGTACCTAGCAATCAATTCACTGAATCCTGGTTTGGCCTTAATGTCCACTATCTGTGGAGGCTGTAAGTACTTCTTGTCCATCTTCTGGAGTCTGCCACGGCCATGAGTGTCCTGTGCCTCAACCCTCTCTCCCTGAAGTTTCAATTGGAGCTAACTTTGTGTTTGCTCTGAAAAGTGACTGTACACATTACTCCACTAGTGCCAAAAATCAGACCCTGAGCTGAAATGCTAGCCCACACTGCCTCATGTGCCTTTGGGAGTCAGAGGGTGCTACACATATGAGACAGCACTTTGGTGGGAAGTGGTTGGCTAGGGTGAGAGGGTCAATGTGCTTTTTTAAAATGCACCCATGCTGACCAGATGGTCCTATGAATCTAATATTAAACAATGTATTTCTATACTGGAGATTCTTTGTCTCAGAAATAAAGAAAAAGACCTAAAAACATTTGCTTTCTGGTCTTTTCCCCCAATTCCTATGAGCATGCTCATTTCAACAAATAAGCAAAAATCTCCCTATACCTGATGAGGCCTCCTACAATCAAACCCCTAAAAAGGCGAAACACGTCTGAGGAGTTCTCTACAGATCTAGAACAGAAGCTGAAGCCATCTTTTACCCATCTCATTCACATTTATGCAACAGAGAGTCTGTGTCTGTATGTAGTACGGCCAACATTTTGTTGAAATAGAAATTTTTAGTTTGACTTGACTTGATTGACTGCTACCAGGTTCAGGGTGTGGCTGGGCTGTACAACCTCCCTCTCACGGTCCAGTGTGTTTTGACAGAGCAGCAGAGGACTCCGAGAGAAGGTGATACATGAATCAGCAAAAACACAGACATGGCTATAGATGAGGATACGAGCAGCTACAGGAATTTATTTAGGAAAGAAGCCAGGTGTATTCTGTAAATGCCAAGCTAGCAGGTAGGTGTGTTTAAACTGAGGCGTACTGAAGTAGAGTGTAACTTATGCTTGCATCTCCCTGAGATACGGCATTAACATCTTGCAATAAGTGATATACTGTGATATACGGAGCCATAGAAGGGAAGAACCAGACATGATAGAGTTCTGTACGATTTTAGTTAACAAAATGATGTAACTGGCTCATTGTACCACACCGCACCGCCTAATAAATAGGCCTCGGCCGCGTGACATTGCCATGATTTATTGGAAGGCCACGACAGTCTGCAGCGGTAGAAGTGAGAGAGCGCAAGTCTTAAGGGAAATGGGTATTGCTCTAGAACAGAACAACATCGGCACCGCTGGTTTTAAATAGCGCCAAGCTTAGATTAATACAGGCTATTTTTCTAGCCAAGATGTATGGTTTCAGCAGGATCTACATAAACACACCGTAGATCTGTCAGACATCATTATGAATGTGTCACCTAGGCATCTGGGGACCGTTTACTATAGATGCTGCTATGATAAACCTTTGAATGAAAACGAGCACTGATGCCTTGTTAAAAGGGTCACAGCAGCTTCTGTCATTAAATATTTGGAAAGTCTATACAGATAGTAATAAGGCATCACACATGCTAGAGAACATTAAAGCACAATTCAACTTTAGACTAAGGTATTAAAATTGGCGGACAGGCAGTATTTTTAATGCAGAAGAGACATGCTTTGTCGTTTCTGCATTAAAGCTACTTACCTGCCTGTCCACCCCTTTACAGTGAGCCACGCACATGCAGCTCACTGTACAACTTCGGCAATGGGGAATCTAAGTGAACTGCACGTGTGTGGGAGGGATGTTATCCCTGCCTGGCCAATGAAAACAACCGACTATCGAGAACTGGAAGCCAGCTGCTCAAAGATGTCAGCAGCCAGGCGGGGGTGCTGCATCACTGGAGCTGAAGTAAGTATAGTTCCGGTTTCAAACATAACTAAACCCATCAATTTACCAGTTTCAAAACAACAGTTAGACCCCGTTCACACAGGGACGACTTGTCAGGCGACCTAGTCGCCTGACAAGTCGCCTCCCGTTCTGTGCTATGGAACCGTTCTAAGGGGACTTAGAAAAAGGTTCCTGTACGACTTCGGGGGCGACTTGGGGCGACTTGCATAGACTTCTATACAGAAGTCGTTTTGCAAGTCGCCCGGGCAGTCGTGTGCAGGTCGCCTCGGTGAGGCGACCTGCAAGTTGTGTTGCCCCTGTGTGAATGGGGTCTTACACTATCGGCTCGTGCCGAGACTGTAACTGTCACATTGGTTGTGCTCTCAACCGAACTGTCAAACCATCAAAAGCTGGTGTCATAACTGATCACTTATGCAGCATCATGACTGTTGAAGATCAAACAGAGGCCAAGATGGCAGCTTCCTTGGCTGAAAATTGTAGGAGCTTTTAGTTCCGCTTTAAGTAATTAACTAAACCCATCAATTTGATGGTTTCAAAAAACAATTCCGGGATTGCTAACTGTCACATATGCTTGTGCTCTCGACCAAACTGTCAAACCATCAAATGGCTGGATAGCAGGGTTTAGGAAGGGGCCATCCCTAAACTGTTCCCACAAAGTTGGGAGCATGAAATTGTCCAAAATGCCTTAGTATGCTGACGCCTTAAGAGTTCCCTTCACTGGAACTAAGGGGCCAAGCCCAACCCCTGAAAAACAACCCCACACCATAATCCCTCCTCCACCAAATGATTTGGACCAGTGCACTAAGCAAGGTCCATAAAGACATGGATGACCGAGTTTGGGGTGGAGGAACTTGACTTTGTGGACAGCCTTCCAAGAAGAGTTGAAGCTGTTATAGCTGCAAAGAGTGGGCCAACTCAATACTGAACCCTACGGACTAAGGCTGGGATGCCATTAACAATTATGTGCGTGTAAAGGCATCCCCTTTTGGTAATATAGTGTATATACAGTGTGTGTGTGTGTGTGTGTATATATATATATATATATATATATATATATATATATATATATATATATATATATATATATATATATATATACAATAAAAATCTTCCTCCTCTGCAAGACCCGTGAGTGCCTCTAAACCAGTTTTGGGTTTAAATGGATTTCTTTGTGGGTGAGCACCTGGGCATTTACTTTAAGCATAGAGTGTCGTGGCTACCCTTGGAACGCATATATACTTAGATAGATCACGTATAATATGCTGTAGTTTTTAATTGGAACATTTTATCAGGCTCAGCCAAGGTCTCTTTGAAATGCTTAGTTGGCATTTTATGCTTTTCTTCTTCCATAGGTTTAGCTGCTATTTTTTCTGATTCTTGGTGAGAACCGCTCCGTACCGAATAGGAAATCTTGCCTTAAAGAAGAGCTATATGCTTCCACCTTGAAACATTACTTCTTGTCAATTTTTCTCCTTTTCGCCACCTCATTTATCTTGAGTGTACTGCAGAGAATTCTGCTGCTGATGGTGATGGATACACTTTAATGAAAGTCCTTCAAGGAAGTAACAGTTTATCTGTTCGGTCGGAAATTCTGTGGGCCCCCTCTCTGCATATTTATAAATGGCGATAAGTGTGGGGTTAGTAAATGGAAATATCCATCAAAGAAAGAAAATGACCGACAAAGCATTAAACTGCTATGTAGGATCTGACATTTATAACGCCTTACACTGGTCTACTGTATGAGAAGAATCTGCTGGTTTAGCACATGATATAAATAGAAATCATGCAGTTCTGTTAGGAGACACAGAAACCGATGTGAGCATAGAGGGTATATATATATATATATATATATACAGGATATCTACACACACACAACACCGTATGTATGTAGTGGCATATTAGTTTTAAATATTGTATTGGGACTCTAAGTATCTAAACCCAGGAACATAAAATATATTATATTGCAGCTTAGCAGTCCTTAGATGTGGTGGCCGCATTCATTTTCTTCTTCAGGATGCACTTGGCCCAAACCGAAATTGACGGTTTTAAAAAAAATATATATTTTTTTATAAATAATTGTATTATATTTGACTTTTTAATTAATATCATGAATTTAAATGAATATGAATTTATTGTCTGCCATTATCGACACCTTTTGAAGCGGTGTTAAAAATCCTGCTTGCTGCATTTTTGGTGTATATTTAGTCAGTTAGAAAAACGCACCTCCCATTGAAATGCATTGAAACACAGCAAGATCTCATCACAAATGCACCCATGTTGCGTTTTTGATGCAGTTTTTGAGTCACATGAGCAACTAAAAACACACCATAAGCAAGGTAAAATTTGCGGCAAAATCGAGATAAAATTGCTGCAAAATCGCAAACGTTTTCGGCAGCCATTATCAGCACTTTTTTTTTCTTTCAGCAAGCCTATTTTCGACTGATAATTTTCGGTGCATCACTAATATTTTCATCTGGTGAATCTTGGGTCTCATTGCATAGGCATACCTATTTGTACCCCCTGCAAAGGGCCATCTTTGCCCGCTTGGGATGCACAGGTGTTCCATGCATTTGTGTGCAAGCAGTCCTGATTATGTCTATTAAGATGCAGCAGCTCCATGGACACAGCCATGCAGGTGTGTGTCCCCAAATGCACACAGTCTGCATTCGGGGACATGCATGACTGTAAAATTCTGACTGTGCAGTGGCTGCACAGACAATTAAAAAATGGGGGAATATACTATATACTATTATATATATTTATACTATTACTATACTATATTATAACAATAATTATAGTAAAGACTGCTGCGATTAACCATGTGATATAAACAAGGCAAAATACATAGAAAATACCAATCACGTTAATCTCATCTATATATATATATATATATATATATATATATATATATATATATATATATATATATTCCGTGGGGTAATGGGGAAAACCCCCTCAAGAGAGTCAAAATAGCAGGCAAATCCTTCACTATAGCCTCCACTCACAGGAGTCTCTCCAGATCATCCAAAGAAGTTTCATAGGGAGAAAGAAAGCTCCAATAGTGTAGTACCATTCAAATAGTGTTTTATTGAAGAAAAAAAAAAAGCCAAATGGCTACTTACAAGGTTAAAAAAATCATATGCGCAAATATAAAAATCTTTTGCAGGCAAACTAAGGAACACTCGTCCTTCTGGGATCACATGGGGCATGATGGCGTCAGTGCGTAGCACCGCCCGACATGTTTCGTCACATGTGACGTCTTCCTGGGGCACAGACAATTGACAAGACTTGTAGAGAAGGGGTGCTGACATCACATGTTTATAAGCACATGCTGGTGGGAGGGGCTTCTGCTCAATATAATCATTGGGAGCATTATGAAGAGCCAGTAGGAGGTGGCAGGAGGTTACAAAAAGTGCTTTAGCAAGCGTCATTCAGTTATGATTTACCTCTACTCACATGACATGGCAGAATATGTTAGAACATTGTTTTATCTCAACCTCACATGGTGAATGCTTTAGAGCCCAACTGGAGCATTAAATAAAGCTTTCACTGTATTGCATGATACACTGACATGCATGACATTTGTTATGCTTAAGATTTCAGGAAGCGCATAGTGAAATGAACAAAGCGTACCCAGCAAGAAGGAGCTGGATTGAAAATGATTCTGGAATAATGGGATTGTCTTGCATCTTATTCACTTGGCTGTCTTCCTGACACCGCCGCCATGGGTAAACGGGACTTGTCGGTCTATGGTTTCACTGCCGCATATGACATGTTTGTGTGCACATCCAGCCTTGTATTAGTCAAAATATTTGGATGAAAGGAAGGTTTCACTTGGTATGGAAAGCTTTGTAAATGTATTCTTGGCATCTATACTCACTCTAGGGATTTTCCTTGAGGATGCCAAGAATCATGTACTCCTGCGAAACTTGTGTATCTCTGCAGAATGAAGTGCTGAATTACCGGATTTGTTGCAATAAACTGCCCAGATTTGAACAGATTTGAACAGTTCCATTTAGTACACCTCCATTGGGACTAGACTTCACACCTAATTTCTGTTAAACAATACTTTTCTGTTTTATTCCCTCCTTACTTTGAGGGCTCTGCGTTGCTGGTACGGTGCAATGAAAAATGTCCAGCTTGCAGAATATTTGATGTTTCCAGCGAAACACATGTTAGAGTTCAATGGTAGACCATGTAAAACACAACTAAAATGCACAACATGCATACAACATACTACTTCTTAATTCATAGAGAAGATAGAGGGCTTAATGTTGGGCACACATAGCTAATAGCTCACCAAGAACAATAGTTGCTGAGATGTCAACCTATAATCAAGTAATTAGACTTTTAAAATAGAATTGCAAGTGGATTAAATCTAGTAACTTTGAAATTATTGGTTAATACCTTGTACTTCTTTATAAATTAGAGCTTAATGATTCTGAAAAAAATTAGAATCACAATTTTTTTTGTTTAGAAAAAAATGATGATTCTCTCATAATTCTTGGCGTAACATCATCTTTTACATTACAGGTGTTCCCCAGGTTACAAACAAGATCGGGTCTGTAGGTTTGTTCTTAAGTTGAATCTGTTTGTAAGTCAGAACAGGTACATTTTTTAAGTGTAGCTCCAGCCAAAAAAATTTTTTTAAACTTTTTGGATAGCATAGGAAAGGGTAACACTCCTGTAACAATTGTTTTGCTGTCTGTGCCCCTGTTCAGAAGATTTCACCTCACTTTCTGTCCCAATGACAATTGGATTTTCAACATTTTGGGTTGTTGTGGAAACAAGCCTTGGCGATAAAGCTTTAGTGGAGATACCTTTTTCCAATAACAACTCTTACAGGAGTGAATTTCCCTTCCTAGGGGTAGATTTCCTCTCACTTACTGTTGTCTCCCTCCGTTTGTAAGTAGGAGTCATTTGTAAGTTGAATGTTTGTAACTAGGGGACCCCCTGTATACAAAAAATTTGGCTAACTTTACTGTTTATTTTTTTTTTAATTCATTAAAGTGTATTTTTTCCCAAAAATTCCTTTTGAAAGACCGCTGCACAAATACAGTGTGACATAAAATATTGCAACAACCGCCATTGTATTCTCTAGGGTCTCTGCTAAAAAAAGACCTGGAGTCTGGCAATCACCCGCTCTGACACATCAGCTAGCCGCTTTAACGGTCTGGGGATTAGAAATCCCCTCGGCTTAATCTCCTAAACGTACCTCGTAAAGGTACGTATAGGAGGCATTCTAATTGGTCGGCGCCGCCCATGTAATGGCGCCGACCAATTAGAATGCCTCCTATACGTACCTTTACCAATCAAAACCCACGTAGCCCATCCTGTCAGCGCTGGAGAGGAGGAGAGAAAGCCGCTGGGATTTCAAATCTCCAGACCGGTAAAGCGGCGACATGTCAGAACGGGTGATCGCGGGACCAGGTGCGATGGGGAGGGGTTCAGTGTAAGTTAACCTTACAGATTTTCTATAAAGGTGAACTTACATTTTACCTTGTAAGCAACAAGTGTCAGAAAAAGGTTTAGTCTTTAAGTGGTTAAACTGCTCTCATTTGCAGACTGATGTCAATCCCTTTGAACTATTCCAGGGGTCGGCGACCCCCGGCACGCGTGCCAGACGTGGCACGCAGACGCATTTAGGACGGCACTCAAGGGAATAATGGGACACCTCTAACACATCAGCAAAGCCGGCCGGCTACACTGAAGGGAGCCCGGCTGGCTCTTTTTCACTTTAATCCCCTGCTGTCTCTAGTCCTGCTCACTCGGCCTGCCTGCAGCCGACAACGAAACTGTGTTGAGGATGACTGGATGTAGTGGGTTGTGCACCCCCCCCCCCCATGGATGCTGTGGCCAGGTTGGTGAGCTCCTCCGCCAATCTCAGACTGTCACTGTACTCAGCCTCGACAAAGGCCGTGCAGACGTGCAGGAGAGCTGTTCCTCCCCACACTGCATACAGAGTCGGATTCTTTTCATACACAACCCCAATCCTCGGTGTGTTTCTGGCTGTTGCAGCTCTGACCTGTGAAATCTTCAGATCGGAAAGGCGACGAAGCTGCAACAGCAGAAACACACTGTGAGGATTGCGGTTGTGTCTGGATAAGAATCGATCTCAGCTGTGTGCAGTGTAGGGAGGAACAGCTCTGATGTGTGCCCTGCCAGCAGTCACCCCTTCCTCTGCCTTGCTGACCCCCTTTGCCCTGCTGACACCATGCTCTGCCCTACTACCCCATCCTATGCCCTGCTAATGCCATTCTATGCCCTGCTGAATCCGCCCTCTGCCCTGCTGACCCCATCTTCTGCCCCAGTGACCCCATACTCTGCTCCGTTGACTCCATCCTCTGCTCAGTTGACACCCTCCTCTGCCCTGTTGACCTTGTCCTCTGTCCTATTGACTGCCCTCTGCCCCGCTGACCTTGTCCTCTGCCCCGCTGACCCTGTCCCCTGCCCTGTTTCCCCCTTTCCTATGCCACGCTGACCCTGTCCTCTTTCCTTTTAACCCCGTCCACCTCTCCTACTGACCCCTGTCCTATGCCTTTCCGACCCTGTACACTGCCCTGCTGACCCAATTCTCTGCCTTGCTAATCCCTGTCATGTGCCCTGCTGGCTCATCCTCTGCCCTGCTGGCCCCTGCCTTTCACCCTGATGACCCATCTTTCACCCTGATGTCCCCTGTCCTTTGCCCTACTGTCCCTAGTAAACTGCCCTGCTGACCTGTGTAAACTGCCCTGCTGACCCCCTGTCTTCTGCCCTACTGAACCCCGTTTTCTTCCCTGCTGAACCCTATTCTCCACCCTACAGGTTTCTGTCTGACCTCCAATTCTCTGCCCTGCTGGCCTCTGTACACTGCCCTACAAACTGCTGACCCTATCCTCTGCCCTGCTGCCTACCATATTCTTTTACTGCACCCTCACATCAGACAGGGTAGATCTGGTCCTGGTGCTGAGTTGGATGCGCCAAGCTGCCTGCTCTCATTTTGCACTGGTAATTAACCATCTACTGGGAACTGCAAATTTAGAAGTGTGGGAATTTGGACTGATCTGAGGTGTGAAGGTGCGGGAATTGGGCTGATCTGAGGTGTGAAGGTGCAGGAATTGGGCTGATCTGAGGTGTGGAGGTGCAGGAATTGTGCTGATCTGAGGTGTGAAGGTGCAGGAGTTGGGCTGATCTGAGGCGTGAAGGTGCAGGAATTAGGCTCATCTGAAGTGTGAAGGTTCAGGAGTTAAGGGCTGACCTGAGGTGTGAAGGTGCACGAACTGGCCTGATCTGAGGTTTGAAGGTGCAGGAATTGTGACTGATCTGAGAAGTGATGGTGAAGGAATTGGTGCTGATCTGAGGTGTGAAGATGCAAGAACTGGAGCAGATCTGAGGTGTGATGGTGCAGGAATTGGGCTGATCGTAGGTGTGAAGGTGCAGGAATTGTGGCTAATTTGAGACGTGAAAGTGCAGGAATTGGGGTGATCTGAGGTGTGATGGTGCTGGAATCTGGTGATCTGAGGTGTGGAGATGCAGGACTTGGATCATCTGATGTGTGAAGGTGTAGGAATCGGGGCTGATCTGAGGTGTGAAGGTTCAGGAATTGGGCTCATCTGAGGTGTGAAGGTGTAGGAATGTGGCTGATATGAGGTGTGAAGGTGCATGAATTAGGACTGATCTGAGGTGTGAAGGTGCAGGAATTGGGGTAATCTGGGGGGTGAGAAGGTGCAGAAATTGGGGTGATCTGAGGTGTGAAGGTGCAGGAATTGTGGTGATCTGAGGTGTGAAGTGCAGGAATTGGGGCTGATCTGAGGTGTGAAGGTGCAGAAATTGGACTGATCTGAGGTGTGAAGGTGCAAGAATTGGGCTGATCTGAGGTGTGAAGGTGCAGGAATTAGGCTCATCTGAAGTGTGAAGGTTCAGTTAAGGGTTGACCTAAGGTGTGAAGGTGCACGAACTGGCCTGATCTGAGGTTTGAAGGTGCAGGAATTGTGACTGATCTGAGAAGTAATGGTGCAGGAATTGGGGCTGATCTGACGTGTGAAGATACAGGAATTGGAGCTGATCTGAGGTGTTACGGTGCAGGAATTGGGCTGATCATAGGTGTGAAGGTGCAGGAATTGTGGCTGATTTGAGACGTGAAAGTGCAGGAATTGGGGTGATTTGAGGAGTGATGGTGCTGGAATCGGGTGATCTGAGATGTGGAGACGCAGGACTTGGCTCATCTGATGTGTGAAGGTGTAGGAATCAGGGCTGATCTGAGGTGTGAAAGTTCAGGAATTGGGCTCATCTGAGGTGTGAAGGTGTAGGAATCTGGCTGATATGAGGTGTGAAGGTGCATGAATTAGGGCTGATCTGAGGTGTGAAGGTGCAGGAATTGGGGTAATCTGAGAGGTGAGAAGGTGCAGGAATTTGGGTGATCTGAGGGGTAAGAAGGTGCAGGAATTGGGGTGATCTGAGGTGTAAAGGTGCAGGAATTGTGGCAGTCTGAGGCGTGAAGGTGCAGGAACTGTGGTGATCTGAGGTGTGAAGGTGTGGGAATTTGGACTGATCTGAGATGTGAAGGTGCAGGAATTGGGCTGATCTGAGGTGTGAAGGTGCAGGAGTTGGGCTAATCTGAGCTGTGAAGCTGAAGGAATCAGGGCTGATCTGAGGTGTGAAGGTGCAGGAAATGGGCTGATCTGAGGTGTGAAGGTGCAGGAGTTGGGCTAATCTGAGCTGTGAAGCTGAAGGAATCAGGGCTGATCTGAGGTGTGAAGGTGCAGGAAATCTGAAATGTGAAGGTTCAGAAATCTGGGTGATCTAAAGTGTCAAGGTGCAGGAATTGGGGTGATCTGAGATGTGAAGGTGCAGGAATTGGGCTCATCTGAGGTGTGATGGTGCAGGAAATGGGCTCATCTGAGGTGTGAATGTGCAGGAGTTAAGGGTTGACCTGAGGTATGAAGGTACACAAACTAGGCTGATCTGAGGTTTGAGGGTGCAGGAATTGTAACTGATCTGAGAAGTGATGGTGTAGGAATTGGGGCTGATCTGAGGTGTAAAGGTGCAGGAATTGGGGCTTATCTGAGGTGTGAAGATGCAGGAATTGGGGTAATCTGAGGTTTGAAGGTGCAGGAATTGGGGTAATCTGAGGTTTGAAGGTGCAGGAATTGGAGCTGATCTGTAGTGATGGTGCAGGAATTGGGCTGATCGTAGATGTGAAGGTGCAGGAATTGTGGCTGATTTGAGATGTGAAAGTGCAGGAATTGGGGTGATCTGAGGTGTGGAGATGCAGGACTTGGCTCATCTGATGTGTGAAGGTGTGTGAATCGGGCTCATCTGAGGTGTGAAGGTTCAAGAATTGGGCTGATCTGAGGTGTGAAGGTGTAGGAATCTGGCTGATATGAGGTGTGAAAGTGCATGAATTAGGGCTGATCTGAGGTGTGAAGGTGCAGAAATTGGGGTAATCTGAGGTGTGAAGGTGCAGAAATTGGGGTAATCTGAGGTGTGAAGGTGCAGGAATTGTGGCAATCTGAGGTGTGAAGGTGCAGGAATTGTGGCAATCTGAGGTGTGAAGGTGCAGGAACTGTGGTGATCTGAGGTGTGAAGTGCAGGAATTGGAACTGTTCTGAGGTATGAAGGTGCAGGAATCGTGGTTGATTTGAGGTGTGAAGGTGCAGGAATCGGGCAGATCTGAGGGGTGAGAAGGTGCAGGAATTGGGGTGAACCTGAGGTGAGGAGGTACAGGAATCGTGGCTGATTTGAGGTGTGAAGGTGCAAGAGTTGGGGTAATCTGAGGGGTGAGAAGGTGCAGGAATTGGGGTAATCTGAGGGGTGAATGTGCAGGAATTGGTCATTAACATTTACTTTATAAAAATTTCCTTTTTGTGACTGAATGTGTGAAGTTGCCTTTTTTTTTAGTTTTGTAGCTGGCACTGCTTTTTTTTTTTTTTAGAATTTTTTTGGCACACTATGCTCAAAAGGTTTGCTTCCCCGATCTATTCTAAAAGAACCAAATAATACAATGTTTTCCTTTTTTTCTCTCAGCACTGTACAATGTTGTGATAAACTTTGCTGGCTGCCTTTTTTTTTATAGCTCTGAGCAGAGAACGGCTCTGCACTTGTTACATGAATCGTGGAAATGCCAGATTAAGATGGTGAGGGGGTTGAATCGAGATCGTGATTTTTTTAACGATTAATTGTACAGCTCTACTATAAAAGTCTCTTCAGCTTAAAGGGGATATTTACCCATTTTTTTAAGGCCCCTCATGTCTCCATCACCCTCCTTCTTACATGTAATCACCAAAACAATATTTGAAAAGTAAAACATGTATTGTCTATATTTTCTTTTTTTGCTGCTTCCTAGGCCTTGGCAAGGATGACATCCCAGCAACCCCCCTCTCCCCATCCATGTGCAGACATGACGTGTGTCTCTGCCAGTTTCAATGGCATGTGTTGTGCAACGTCTTTTTTTGAGTGGGTGTGTGGGGGGGGGGGGGGGGGGGTAAATAGAGTGAAGTTCCTCTTGAAAGAGTATGTGTTGCCAAAACCTTTTATTTTAGTTTTGGATAGATCACATGTGTCCCATTGGGGCCTATTCCCTTCACTCTCTGTCCTGGAAGTGCAACAGAAAGTGAAAATCTCTATAACGGCATTATTCAACCCCTTTAACATGGAGGAACATTTGAAAATAACTTTCAGGCCCCTGATAATAATGTATAGCTACACTTGATATTATGTTAGCGTGTACAGTACATTTTAGATATAACAATAAGTAAATGAATAAGCATTTGTGTTTTTAGTACTCAGGGCTACTGTAATGACAAAATAATTTCAGTAATAATAATGAAATGAAAGACATAATTATAAGATTAACAGCAAAAAAATAAACCCACACACTGAAAATTGTAGTGTTTCCTCACAATGGTGATCAGTATAAAGTACCCCCACACACTGAAGGTCAGTGAAATGCCCCCTCACATTGGTGGTCAATGACATTAGGACCCCTTTAACCTGGTAGTCAGTGGGAGGAGCCCATTATATTTGTGGTCATGGGAAAAATGCTCCTTACCATTTTGGTCAGTGGGAATAATACCCCTTAGAGACAACTATAAAGCAAGTTGGTGTCCATGGTTATTTATCTGAGGGGCAGAAATTGCTCAGTGCCCAAGGAACCCTTACTAACCTTTGAAAGAATTCTAGGGTTCCAATGAATCCCTGGTTGAGAAAGGCTGCCCTAAAAAAGAGAGAGAGAAATTCCTCTTTAATCTTGCGTATACACGACCGGTTTTGCCGTCGGAATAAACTCCGAAGGTTTCTCCGACGGAATTCCATTCAAGCAGTCTTGCCTACACATGGTCAAACCAAAGTCCGACCGTCCAGAATGAGGTGACGTACAACACTTACGACGGGACTAGAAAAAGAAAGTTCAGTAGCCAGTAGCTTCCGTCTCGTACTTGCGTCGTTTTTGGTCTGTCGGAATAGCATACAGACGAGCGGTTTTCCCGATAGGAATTGGTTCCGTCGGAAATATTTAGAACATGTTCTATTTCTAGCTCCGTCCGAATTTTCGAAAAAAAGAAAAGCTTCCGTCTGACTTTTTCTGTCGGACATTGCGCTTGTGTGTACGCAGCTTTAGTTGTAACTGGAAGAAGTATCCACATAATTTTTCTTCTTTTGTTTTGGTGACATTTGTAAAATTATCAATTTTCCATCATTATGCTGCCCTTGTGTCTGCATAGTAGAAATAGGTATGATCACTGATTGGTGGGGCTTGAGTCATGTTTGAAAGACCTAATTTCTTTACATAGTTGCTTCAGGATTGTAAAAGTTAAAAAAAAGGAATTATGAGCCCGGCCAGTATTGGTCGCCCAAGACAAGACCATCACTTGGGACAGTCCCAAATCTGTTTCCCCTCTTCCTTCCCCTCTTCCATCTCCCCCCCCCCTTTTTCTTTCTCTTGGGGTCTCTAGCCCCTAATTTCCCTTCTCTTTTCTTTTTATCTGGGTTGTACTTAAGACGGGAAGCACACAATTTTGTATCCTTTGATTCACATTATAACCTCTTGGTCTTCCCATTCATTTGTTTACACGTTCTATTGTCTGGCCATATTCAGCACCTTGACATGTTTACTGTTCTGTGAAATTTCCTTTTGTAGCCCTTGCATGGGCATATTTGGTGCTCACTCTATTAAATATTGAAAACCTAATAAAAATGATTAAATAAGAAAAAAGGAATGCAAAAATTCAGGACTCCATTACTGCTTTAGTAAAAGCCCTAAATAACCGGTTCCTGCATGCCATGTATGTGAACCTTTAAATAGCGTTAAATGCACCATGATGTTCTTTCTAAGTGAATTCATGGCGTCATGTAAACATATGTAACCAATGTTGTATAAGGCAGGTGTGCGAATAATAGAAAGAACACGAATCAATGTTTTCCATACACAGCTGACATATGAGTCATCCTGAAAAATCATTGAACTTCCACACTTTCCTGCATCACCTGTATATAATTGAGCATATTATCTGGGTCCCATCTTGTGTTTGTAGCTCTTCACCTAAGCCACCCTTCGTAACAATAGAGACATTCCATTAGCATGCTAGCCAAATTATAATGTGCTTTTAATGAGTGGGTCTAGGCAACAAGTAGACCCAGTGTAGTGGTAATGCTATCTAGGCATCATCGTCGTTGCTGTTAAAATAGGAAGTCCTCCCAATTTATCTTTAAACCAAGTTTCACATATCCTCTTGCAAGCCTGGCTCATGAGCCTTTTCACAGGGCTTTTTGGTGGGACTGCAGTGTCTTTTCACATGATTCTTTGAAGGCAATCTCTGTGATGGGGCAATGCTCCATTCCTGAGTACACTTACCGTATATACTCGAGTATAAGTCGTTCCGAGGATAAGTCGTTCCGAGTATAAGTCGAGGCCTTAATTTACCACAAAAAAATGGGAAAAACTTATTGACCCGAGTATAAGACGAGGGTGAGAAATGCACAGCTACTGTAAGTGGAAAAGAGGGTCAACAATGCCCATTTGCAGCCTCGCTGTGCCCATTTGCATGCCTCACTGTGCCTATTTGCAGCCATAGTTCCCCCGAACTTCAAACTCGGTAGTTAAGTGTTCCTAGATGCCCCCTAGCTGCAGCCAAAATTTGGGGTCTCTGAACCCAAAGGGTCCCAAAATGACATTGCTGCAGATGGACACAGTTGACCGAATTTGGGGCCCCGTATCTTGGGGCCACTTAGTGCTAAGAACCCCAAATTTGGTGTGCAAACCCAGTTGAACTAGCACCATAAAATATCCAAAGCTGGGGTTTCTAGCACCAAGTGGATATGTTGTGGTACCAGTTCCACTGGGTTAGTACACCAAATTTGGGGTTCCTAGCACTAAGTGACCCTGAGATACGGGGGCCCAAAGTTGGTTCAGAAAATGTCAAGCACTTTTCTGCAGCAGAGAATGACATTTTCCGAACCGATTTTGGGGCCCTGTATCTCGGGGCCACTTAGTGCTAGGAACTCCATCTTTCGATATGTAGTGGTACCAGTTCCACTGGGTTTGCACACCAAAGTTGGGGTTCCTAGCACCAAGTGGCCCTGAGATACAGGGCCCCAAAGTCGGTTCAGAAAATGAAATTTTTTGCTGCAGAAAAGTGCTTGACTCGAGTATAAGTCGAGGGGGGACCCTCAGCACAAAAAAATGTGCTGAAAAACTCAACTTATACTCGAGTATATACGGTAATCTGTGCAAACTTAGATTATCATGCTACTTTGCCATTTTGGATAAAGATATTTAAAGAAGAACTCCAGGTAAACAGCCTCTGTCCAGGATAAAGTCAGTTGGCAGGCACAGGCCACTGCTTTCCTCAGGGCCTTTGCAGCGTGGGCATTTATTAATGTATGTACTGCCAACAGCATAGATGTAGTCTGCAGCCTCTCCCTAGAGCATATCAGCTCTGGTAAATGTACCAGACATTTGTGTACTGTATGCACCAGGAGCACATGAATCCAACATAGAGTGCCATAGAGCTTGGTGGAAGCAGCTCTTCAATAAGATAATTTAGCAGTAAAAGGCCCGCGCTCCTCTTCATTCCCAACTTGCTGCATCCCTGCTATGCCTCCACAATATTCTTCTGTTGCATAAGCTGCAACATCTGTGGACTCCACTGGTCTCGAGTGAAAGTCTCACAAGGGGTTTAAGAGGCTTTAGGGAACAGCACATCAAGCAGGAAAGAGGGTCATGGGGCCACACTAAGGAGAGTAAAGCAAAGGCTTGAACCTCTGCAGAGTACCCCTATACCCACCATTCCATCTCATTCCCAAGGCAGGTGTCTCTTGTGCAACTGCTGGAGTGGAAGAAAAAAATGACCCCCATTCCCAGCATCCTAATTACAACTTGGTAAAATGGCTTGCTGCTGCTTCCATTCCAGGTTGCTGAATTAGCGCCATTCTGAAAGTTTATGGATTGTGCTACATCACAGTAGCAAATACCCAGCTGCTATCCCTGCTCTCTATCAGTGTGTAAAGTGTCTGTGTGGTTGGACCACTCTCTCAGCGGCAGACTCCAGCATCTAAGGATAAATTCAGCTGTGTTGCAGAGCTGCACGATTCTGGCTAAAATGAGAATCACAATTTTTTTGCTTAGAAGATAGATCACGATTCTCTCATGATTCTCGCGGCGTAACATCATCTTTCACATTAAAACAGAAAAAAATTGGGCTAACTTTACTGTTTAGGTATTTTTTTTTTTATCCAATGAAGTGTATTTTTTTCCAAAAAATTGCGTTTGAAAGACTGCTGGGCAAGTGACATTTTATTCCCTAGGGTCTCTGCTAAAATATAAATAATGTTTGGGGGTTCCAAGTAATTTTCTAGCAAAAAATATTGATTTTAACTTAAGAAACAAGTGTCAGAAAAAGATTTAGACTTTAAGTGGTTAAACTTCCTGCATTTACACGTTGTTTAAAAACTTGGCAGCCTGGATTTTTTTCTTTACACACAGAAGTTTCCCTTTGATCAAAGAAGGAAGTTAGTTTCAATGTTTCATTTTAAAGCAGAGTTCCACACAATAATGGAACTTCCGCTTTTCGGAACCCTCCCCCCCTCAGGTGTCACATTTGGCACCTTTCAGGGGGGAGGGGGGTGCAGATAC
Source organism: Lithobates septentrionalis (assembly GCA_037952835.1). Lineage (NCBI taxonomy): Eukaryota > Metazoa > Chordata > Amphibia > Anura > Ranidae > Lithobates > Lithobates septentrionalis. The sequence goes on along the minus strand of JBBDGP010002960.1, from coordinate 1,872,315 downwards.
CTGTCTAAGACAGGTATTTGCACCCACTTCCAGCATAGACTCCCACGGGAGTCTATGGCTCTTCCTGTCCCTCCGCGCTGTCTCCTGGGAAACACACAGGTCCCAGGAGATAGCCGGGACCAGTTACGACGCGCAGCATGCGCAGTAGGGAACCGGGAAGTGAAGCCACAACGCTTCACTTCCTGATTCCCTCACCTAGGATGGCGGCGGCAGCTGCCGAGAGTCGAGCGATTTATCGGCGTCGGCTGCCGACATCGCTGGACCCTGGGACAGGTAAGTGGCCATGTATTAAAAGTCAGCAGCTGCAGTATTTGTAGCTGCTGGCTTTTAATTTTTTTTTTTTAGGTGGACTCCCTCTTTAAAAAATTTGGCAGACTGTCTGGATGTTTTCTTTTGACAGCTGAGTGAGCAGATAAGTCTCTCCACTTGTTATATGAAAGAATCGGCAAACTCTGCAATAGAGATCGTCAGAGGGGGTTGAATTGAGTACATGATTTTTTAACGATTAATTGTGTAGCTCTACTGTGTTGCAGATCATATGCCAGCAGGGGTACAGGAGCCACACTGGGCCAGAGCTGCTGGCAGCTCTGCAGGCCCAAACTGAGCGGTGACACCACGCAGTCTTCAGCCAGGCAAGGTTTTGTGTGGCAACATCAAAAATCTATCCTTTCCCAGGTAAAAGTTTCCATGCGTGCCTTGCCCGGCACATGTCCTCAATCTTGTGGTGTAGAGGTTCATCACAAAATACCCTGTCTTCCAGAAAGTCCTTTGTCAAGCTGGGAGAGTTTGTGGACACTTTAGACAGTCATACCCAGCCATGGTTTGGTCAGCAGAAATGAAGTGCCAAAATCAGCTACCTTCCAACCGTCTCACCTGTGACACTCTGTAAGGCAGGCTATAGATTATGCAATTTTGCAGCCACAGTCAGTGTTGATGGGGGAATCCCTCCCGCAGAGCTATTGAGTTCTCCTGGTGGGGTGGAGAGGGGCGCAGGGAGCCATCCCTGGAGGGGGGACACAATGATTAAAGCTGATAGCAATAAGCGCATCCTAGATATCAAACATGCTGGTTGTACCCAAATCGATCAACGGATTGACTTGGGTACAATCAGCCTGCCCATAGATGGTTCGAATCTCCTCTGGTCCCTGTTGAATTTGCCGAGATTCGAACCCTCTATAGCCAGCTTAACTCAACATTGACCATGCCGCAGAGGCTACAGCAGTAGCAATGTTCCATCAGTTAGTAAAAATGGCAGGCATGCTCTGGGGAGGTCTTCCTTTAAGATGGGGGTAGTTTTTTAGTACAGTCGGCCTTTATAGAAAAGAAAGCAAGTTTTGGCTGCATTTGGACTAATAGGAATCGTGCTTAGTCTAAATTTTATCTTGTACTTAGAAGTGTGAAATTTGTCTCGGCCAGTTTATGTTACATCCAGAATGTAGTTCATGCCGCCTATTGGCTGTTTATAACGAGTACAGAATCTCACATTCCATTCCATTTGTCTTGTAATATCGGAACACACTGTTCAGCTGAAACATTTCCCCGGTACTGTCATTTAAACCCTTTGGCTCTTGGCAACGCTTGTGAATGGCTGGTAGAGCATAAAATCAACCAGTCCCCAGACGTCTTGGTTAATTTCATTTACGCCAGCATTTCAGAAAAGCTGCAGCGGACATGTTTTTTTTTTTTTTTTTTTCAGTGGAGCCAGCATATTCGGGCTGAAAATGGACCACCCTACCAGAACCTCAGATAAGGCGAGATATTTCATTTCTAGCTGTTTTCTGCTACTAGGCAATTTCTTCCCTGAACCAGTAACCTTGGTTACACATTTTGTCACCATTTCATGTATATATAATCCCAATCGATAAACTCTCATAGATTTTATTAAAATAATGGATATATACAGGGAACACCACCCGGGCCTGACAGAGTGGAGCACAACATTTTGAACAAGTTAAAGTGATATTAAAGCTTTGGATTTTTTACATTAAAATAATAAACATGTCTTACTTAGCTGCTCTGTGCAGTGGTTTTATAAAGAGCAGCCCGGATCCTCTTCTTGGGTCCCCCCGCCGGCGCTCCTGGCTCCTCCAGAGGAGACAGGGTCACTTTCAATTATTGCTTTCAATTAGAACCTTTTATTGTCACTTTGAGATCTTCTCAGTCTGACCGGTTACTGGCATGCCCAAGATGCGCTGTGCTATTAACGAATTTATTGAATTTAATATGTCGGGTCATTTTGGAAGTCAGCACTGGACTTTATGAATAAAATATGGGGTCTCCATAAACCTCTTGATCCTTTAAGCCTTTTAGAAGCCTGTTTAATATAAGCTGAGCGTATGATGCAAAAAGTGCACAAGGTTACAGAATAATCAGTCCTGTATACATACAGCAGGGGGGGGGGGGGGCTGGTTGGGACACCTGTGCCCTGCGCCAGCAGCTCAACACCAGAGCCCCATGAATCAGGGCTAAACCCTATTCTCATTATTTTCCTCTAGCCACTAAAGAACCGCCCCACGTACATATACTGCGGCAGGGCGGCCTTTTAGCACGATATCACGTACCTGTATGTGATATTTTTTTTTCTGGGTCTGGGTCACGCAAGCTCACGCCAGCAACCCGCTCCCGCTGTAATTGGACACAGCGGGAGCCAAACAGCAGGTCCGGCAGGCCCGATGTCCGCCGGGACTCGACGATCGTTCCTAAGGCAAACAGAACTGCGGTCTGCCTATGTAAACAAGGCAGATTGCTGCTCTGTGATAGGAGAAGACAGAGATCTTGTGTTTCTGCTAAGCAGTACAAGCACCCCACACACAGAAAGCACCCCATAGGGACATATTTAAATCTTTTGATTGCCCCTGATCTTAACCCCTTCCCTGCCAGTGTCATTAGAACAATGACAGTGCATATTTTTTAGCACTGGTCCCCAACAAAGTGTCTGATTTGTTCGCCGCAGTGTCGCAGTACCGCTATAAGATCACCGCCATTACTAGTAGAAGAAAAAAAAAATCAATATAAATTCCATAAAAATATCCCATAGTTTTGGCAATTGTGCTACGTTAACACACTGTGACATTTGACATATCTGTGCTCCCAAGATCTAATTTTGTACTAGTGTTTAAAACTTTACCCTTAGCCTCGATTCACACAGGGGCAACACGACTTCAGCGCGACTTTGCAAGGCGACTTCAACGCGGCCTCAACGCGACTTCAGCGCGACTTTAAGCAACTTACAACGCGACTTCAAGTCGCCTCCAGGATAGGCCACTTTGGCTGTGGCCAATCACAGAATAATCAGCTCTATGGGAGGGAGAGGTTTGCCTGGGTAAACTAATTTCTTTTCCTGTAAAGTCGCTTCAATATAGATGGAGATTCGACTTGGAGGCGACTTCCAGTGAATTCTATGGGTACAGGTCGCCTAGAAGTCGGATTGAAGTAGTACAGGAACCTTTTCTGAAGTCGGAGCGACTTCAGTAGTGTAAATTAAGACGCTCTCATTCACTGTAATGCAAATCTCTTCTTGGGGCGACTTGGGGCAACTTGAGGGCTTACAAGTCGGATCCCAAGTCGTCCTAGTGTGAACCGACCCTTACCATGGTGATGTAATTTTTATTTTTTATTTTGTTCTTATCAGTTATCCATTGCTAAAAAAAAGTTCAAAACATTGTTTGCATAATGTTCTCTATGTAAACTCACTAAAAACCTATTAAAAGTAAAAAAAAAAAAATATCCCCTATTTTGTAAACGCTATAACTTTTGCACAAACCAATCAATATACGCTTATTGGGATTCTTTTTAACAAAAAATATGCAGCAAAATACATATTGGCCTAAATTGATAAAGAAATTAGATTTTTTTACATTTTTTTTTATTGGGTATGTTTTATAGCAGAAAGTAAAAAATATTGTTTTTTTATTTTCCAACATCGTCAGTCTTCTTTTGTTTATAACGCAAAAAAAACAAACAAAAAAAATAAATAAATGCAGATGTGATCAAATACCACCAAAAGAAAGCTCTATTTGTGGCACGACTGCGCAATTGCCAGCTAAAATAACGCAGTGCCGTATCACAAAAAACGGCCTGGTCAGGATGGGGGTAAAACTTTCCAGGGCTGAAGTGGCTAGTGGGGTTTTAAAGGCAACCAGTAGAAATTAAAAAAAAAAAAACTTTATTGCATATTCCAGGGCTAAACGCTAAGCTAAGATAATGCTGTAATCGCGGAAAACTGCATCGCGTGAAGCTCGTCACCCAAAAAAGAATCAGGAGTTTCTATCTGGTGATAAGCTTTGCACGATGCGCTTTGCCACGATTTTCGCGTGACAGTCGCTGCAGAACCGCATCGTGTTTTTAGGTGCCATTAAAATGAATGGCATCTGAAATTTGCATTGTGCGATTTGTCATTTTAGCAGAGCGTTTTGAATCGCCTGTGATTCAAAGCACTCAGATGTGAATGCAGCATTAGTGTGCATTGACCTTTAACCTTTTGCTTGAGCATTTTTTTTTTTTAATATTACTTTAAAATTAATTTCACGGTATTGGAAAAAGAAGAAACCCAAAATCCTATTAAGTTTGAACATGCCTCCCTCTCGGGAATCACAAACTGCCCTTTAGCCCATATTCCAGCATGTACACAGGATGTACACAGGAGTACTTTTAGATATAGATGCAGAATAATATAAAGCTTCTAATAGAAAAATAAATCCTAAAATTCTGGTTGATTTTCATGATTCCAACATCATCCAGAAACCAAAGCTCAACCTTCTTTATTACTAACCCAAGTCCCTTCTAATGCTCTCAGCCTCCAAATATCCAAATTCCTTGTTTTTTTTGTTGGCTTCTGTTCTGTGACTTCCTGTTAGAGGGTGGCTACATTTGTTCTCCATGGTCCCACTGTATGTAGAAATGTAGCCACCCTGTATTGCTCGGTTCTGAGGGCTATGGACTATGGAATTTGTAGTGTGCATAGAGCAGTGCAGATGACCCCCAAGCAATGTGCATGGCTCGTTCCAAACAAACAGACGTGTGGGGGAAAAGGAGAGTTTCAGAAGCTCCTGGAGGATGTTACATGGAGGCAAAAAAAAAAAAAAAATGGGCCAGTTTATAAAAAGAAAAAAAAACCTTACAGGGCCATTAAGTAGTGGATGTGTATGGATTATTTTTAAAAGTATATTGTATAAAAGTATATTGTTTAGTATCACTTTAAACCAGAACTTGAAAGAGGTTGTAAACTTCCCTTTGCAAGTTGTACCTATAGGTAAGCCTAGAATAAGGCTTACCTATAGGTACTGTAAATATCTCCTAAATGTGCGCCGTGCCGTGTGACCGGCGGCTCCTATGCGCACACGCGGGAATGGCGTCACGCGGCCAGTCACAGAGCCAGAGTCTGCGACGCCGGAAGGAAGAGGGTCAAACATGGATTCGACCTGCAGCGGGGACGGCGCGGGCTTCATTTGCAGGTAAGTGTCACATAATGTGCTAGTATGCGATGCATACTAGCACATTATGCTTTTTCTTTGCAGGGTAAAAGAAAGGAAGTAAAACCCATCAGGGTTTACTTCCTCTTTAACCCCTTGGTACTGGTGCCTCCTGGACCTTTAAGGGGTTTCAGATGCTGGGAGGTGGGGTTTATGATCATGTGACCGCCGTGATTGGCTGTCATGGTGGTCACATGAACGGAAAACTTTCTGTTAGTGGTTGTTAAGGATGGGCTCAGGTGTGTTCGCAAATGCACGTGCCTGAGCCCGCTAGGAAGCTTATACTGCGCAGTGCTAATCACAGGAAGTGAGACATTTCCCGATCCGTGGGTGCACAGATGGGGAAATGTCTCGCTGCCTGTGATTAGCGCTACGGAGTGTAAGCTTTCTGGCAGGTGTGGGCATGTGCAGTTGCGAACACACCTGAGCCCATCCTTAGTCGTTGGTGACTGTGGTGGGAGCACGCAGGGTGCGCAAATATGCTCCCGCCGAGAGGCTGCATACTTGCATGCTGTTGGGGCCAAGAGGTTAACTTACTTCCCATTGTTTCCTCTGGCATTGGCATGTTCACCTGGCTGGGCTAAATGATCTAACTCTTGCGCATGCACAGGGGACTGCATTGTTTCTGGTGCCGAGAATGCACAGCATACATTCTAACGAAGATTGTAAGCAGGCAGGTAAGTTTGTTTTACTGCAATAAAGGCCTGTTCACACCAGAATGCAGCATGGGAAATCTCCCACACTGAATACAAAACGTACTGCAGTTGCAATCTACAGCGGGTGCCAATGTTAACTTAACCCCTTCACGCCGGCAGTACACATATATGCGGCCTCTCCGTGTGTAAACCTTAACTCTGAGCAGCCGCATATATGTGTACCAGAATGTAAATAGAGCTGTGCCTAGAACAGCACTTGTGCTCCCGTCACAGTTACTGGCGGCTAACGGAAAGCTCCTGATCTCTACTTTCGATTGGGAGCTTTTCGATCATTTGACCGCTGTGACAGCCAATCACAGCGGTTACATGATCAGAAACCCTGCCCTGCCTTCTGGCATCAGAAACCTCTTAAAGGGCCTGGAGACACCAGCGTTAGGAGGTTAATGACACCCCTAATGCGGGTTGCATAAGCATTGCGTTTACCTGCATCGGATCACGTGGTACAGTAGTACCATGAGATTCGGTGGCTGTGTGTTTTTTTTTATAGTAGTGCATGTATGTAGCCCAGAACAATTTCAGCCCATTCAAATGAATGAAATCACACTGCACATTGCATGTGAATCGCATAGGAACACATTCCAGTGCGATTCATGGTGTGACCAGCCCTAAAGAGCATACCTACTTTTGTTTTGTTTTGTTTTTATAGACTTTATCTTCATGTATATTGGTTTTAGCTGACAAAGCGGTTGCCTTTTCTGGTTATATGGCAGGTACTCTTTATATAGGCCAGCTTATTATAATGTATGCGTATTATGTGGATTCAGCAGATCCAGGTTGGCTAATTGACATAGGCATGATTATATCTCCTGTATCTTTCATTTCTTAGAGGTTTTAAAGAACTATTTTTTCCCGTATAAAACGAAGTGACTGATTTACATTTAAGCCAGTAATACATCTTAATTTTCTATTTCAGGGGAAAACTGTGAAATGGTATCTAGTTTAGCTAAGTTGACTGAATGAGGTCAACACAAGTGAACAGGAAACGATAGGCTGTGAGATCCAATGTACCAAAATACCTTTCATGTGAGCTGATGGCTGCTGTGAATCCGCCATCCCAGCTAAGGAAACCTTCCAGCCAATTAGAGAGCGTCTCCCTCCACGCGCTGCAGGGAAAGATACAAAAGTGTGGACATTTGTATATAGACCAGAAATATAATGGAAACGTGGTGTGTTCTTTTATAATCGTAAAGTGCTGAAAATGCTAAATACAGCCATTTAAAGTGCAGCTGAAATTATTCTAACACTTGCTTCGCCCAAGACCTGCAATAAATAAAAATGCTGAACCCAGATCAGATCAATCTTTGTGGCAGTCCAGATTACAAGTTTCATTGTTTCTCTCTGACCTGCTAAGCTCAGCACTAGTAATCTGCGTTGTTTCTCTCTCTGCCCTGCTAAGCTCAGCACTAGTAATCTGCGTTATTTCTCTCTCTGACCTGCTAAGCTCAGCACTAGTAATCTGCGTTATTTCTCTCTCTGACTTGCTAAGCTCAGCACTAGTAAGCTGCGTTGTTTCTCTCTCTTACCTGCTAAGCTCAGCACTAGTAATCTGCATTATTTCTCTCTCTGACCTGCTAAGCTCAGCACTAGTAATCTGCGTTATTTCTCTCTCTTACCTGCTAAGCTCAGCACTAGTAAGCTGCGTTGTTTCTCTCTCTTACCTGCTAAGCTCAGCACTAGTAATCTGCATTATTTCTCTCTCTGACCTGCTAAGCTCAGCACTAGTAATCTGCGTTATTTCTCTCTCTGACCTGCTAAGCTCAGCACTAGTAAGCTGCGTTGTTTCTCTCTCTTACCTGCTAAGCTCAGCACTAGTAAGCTGCGTTGTTTCTCTCTCTTGCCTGGTAACCTCAGCACTAGTAAGCTGCGTTGTTTCTCTCTCTGACCTGCTAAGCTCAGCACTGGTAAGCTGCATTGTTTTTCTCTCTGACCTGCTAAGCTCAGCACTGGTAAGCTGCGTTGTTTCTCTCTCTCACCTGCTAAGCTCAGCACTTGTAAGCTGCGTTGTTTCTCTCTCTGACCTACTAAGCTCAGCACTTGTAAGCTGCATCGTTTCTCTCTCTGCCCTGCTAAGCTCAGCACTTGTAAGCAGTTTTGTTTCTCTCTCTGACCTGCTGAGTTCATTACTGGTAAGCTGCATTGTTTCTCTCTCTGACCTGCTAAGCTCAGCACTGGTAAGCGGCGTTGTTTCTCTCTCTGACCTGCTGAGTTCAGCACTGGTAAGCGGCGTTGTTTCTCTCTCTGACCTGCTAAGCTCAGCACTGGTAAGCAGTGTTGTTTCTCTCTCTGACCTGCTGAGTTCAGCACTGGTAAGCGGCGTTGTTTCTCTCTCTGACCTGCTAAGCTCAGCACTGGTAAGCAGTGTTGTTTCTCTCTCTGACCTGCTAAGCTCAGCACTGGTAAGCAGTGTTGTTTCTCTCTCTCTGCCTGCTGAGTTCAGCACTGGTAAGCTGCTGGCTGCCAGTATTTTGCTTCCTGAGTTAATGTATTGGCTACCCATGGAAGTGTTTGTGGCTCACCAGTGCAGGCGCAGTACGGCGCTCGGCAGGGTCTGGGAGAGACGACTATAGGAAAGTCTCCAAGCTGCTGCAAAAACACCCCCGCTTTTTTATTCATTGTAAGCATTGGGGAGGGCTGGGGAAATTCTGTAATTCCAGTGCCACTTTAATGGCAAGATGGTATATGTTTATTTCTGTAGCACCATTTATAAACAGAATTGCAGAAATAACCCTTCAAGGAGTGGGATCTGAGTTGTCATTAGATGGGTCACAGGCACAGTGTACAGAGCTGACCTAAGCTGCTCTGCACCTTGTGGTCGGTCTGATGACCAGTCACAGGGATCACAAATTTAAATGATACTACAAGAAGGAAAAACCACAGAATGAATGATCATTCCTTCCTTCCAAATTGCAGGCAGCAGTACGTTCAGGGGGGAGGGGGGTGTGGGTGAGATGGTGTGATTGCAGGGATTATTTAATTCTTTCTTCCTGTACTGTACATTTGTCTCGATGCGACCTATATATTAACCCTTCACCAACCTTATCCTGTACATTAAAGCCCCTTCCACTGTATGTGACATGTACATTAACCCATTCACCTCCTCCTACTTTCCAAAAAGGGGTAATTTTGGGTGTTTTTGTACTCTCCTGGCATCTTTATTTTAAGTGAAAGTAAGGGAAATAATTTTTTTTCCTATATATTCAAAAATAAAATAAAAACCACAGTGGTTATGAAATACAACCAAAAGAAAGCGCTATTTGTCTCCACAAATGATATAAAATTCATATGGGTACAGTGTTGCTTGACTGTGTAATTGCCAATGCAGCTGCCACAGCATTAAAAACTAGAAAATGGCCTGGTAATGAAGGGGCATGAATGGGTATTACAGGCTGGTAGTCATGTGACTAAAGGAAACCTGTGCCTCCGCTCAACAGCGGCCATTCAAGAGAGTGAGGCAGCACCGCAAATTCCCTGCAACCACCCACAGCGGTGCAGGCTTGTAGGGTTTAAAACCTGTGGTGAGAATGCGACATAACACCTCTTCATGGCCTGTCAAATGCCCACTGATAGTTGATCCACTGTGGATCACTCTTCAGAAGGCAATGCTTGTGTAAACAAGCTTTTAGTGTGCGCAGGTGAGGCAAGCATCCTGTCTGCAGCCTGTCAAAGTCTATGGCAAGTTGTGGCTGGACAGGTCTGAACGCTGTAATAAATGGTATACATTTTTATGGGTGACGAATGCCCAGAAAGAAGAAGACCTTTGTTACGTGCGCACAAAAACTCACGTAAGCTCTACCGCTGTATTGGAAGGTGTGTGAGCAGAGTGTCTGTGCTTTGGCTGTAGCATTCACTGCAGATCCATGACAAACATAAGCTGGCAACTCGATAGCTTTTTCATTGGAAAACTTTATTGTTGCACTACAGCAATGGAAAAAGACAAAAGATGCTAACGCGTTTCGACCGAAGCCGTCCTCATAGCATAGACTTTGGTAGGCAGCCTGCAGTGGGGCTGGATGCTGCACCTGTCCCTCCTGGCGCACTAAAATGCCGGAAGGGACGCGCTGCACCTAGACAGCCCACTGTGTAAGTGGCCTAACCAGAACGTCTCAAGCTGCCTGCTTGTACCTATTGTCTCTCCAATGTCCTCTCCTGAGAACCAGGGAGTCTCCGGCTCTAAAATCAGACGCACTCCATAAGACACCCCCAGCATTGCATACTAAGTTCCCCAAATTTGGGAGGCTTCTGGATTGTTTAGGAAAGCTTACAGAATTTTTTGTGTGTTGTTTGCACCTTAAGAACCCATTCACAATCATTTGCGATGTAAAGTTTTGCTTTTCTGTGCGTTTGAGACGCACAAATAAAGCAGCCCATTCATTTCAGTGGGCTGCCCTACACGTGGCAAAGTAGCCCACCTTTTTTACTTGAAAACCTTGTGTCTGCTTGGTGCTTTTGGGGTGTAATAACAATGAACAACACCGCAAATGTGTTTTCATGCATTTTGTGAATGCGCATAATATTTCGTGACTTTCAGGCATTCGTGAAATGCAATCGTGTAAATGCAGTCTTTTATCCGTGTGACAGGCTCACTGTAAGGAGAAACTCCAGGCACATATGTAAGGAGGTGATCTCCTGCTCCCTTGCACTATTCCATCATATATGGTCTTCTCCTGAGGTTGCTTTTCTATATCTTGTCACCCCTGTCTCCTTTTTCTAGATGGCAGCTGGGTGAATTGGTTCACAGAGAAAGCTTGCTCTTAAAGCCAGAGGAATATTCCCAACAGAACCTCACGTAGTATATTGCTGCAGCAATGTCGGTTATTCCAGTGATGTGTAGTGGACCAAATCATCATCTCTGGTGTATTTTGCTGTCAGCAGGAAATGGCGCAGAAGCCATTGGCAGTCTTTGCTAGGAAGCATCGTTTAGATCCCCCATCTCTGTCAACTAATATACAAGCAGCTTTTAGTTCAGGTATATATTCCTTTAAAAGTCATGAAACCATTTTTCAATCCAGCTAATGCAGTTGGCTGAAATATATACTATATATATATATATATATATATATATATATATATATATATATATATATTTTATATACTGAATTGCAATACAACTGGAAAGAGCATCCAGGCTGAAAGAACCTTAAGGTAGGTGTTACCAGTCTTATAGTGATCATAAGTAGTTCATAGAGCATACAGAGGCCATAGAGCTAGAAGAGTTAAAGGATCTAAACTGTAGTCACCCCCCAATTAGAAAAGGTTGAGAAAGGTGGATGGCACAGTTGGGTGTGCCAGATGTGAGTGGTTAAATATCTGTCCAGTGGAGGAGTGCAGGTGTTATTATGGAAGGGATTTTGGACCAGAAGAATGTGAAGGGTAGGAGGAGGAGAGGAGTACAGAAAAACATAGAAAAGTGACAGCAGAAAAAAGACAGAATAGTCAATTTTTTTGTTTTTTTTTGTTGAATGTTTGACAGTGGGCGGTATGTGCAGGGTATGACAGTGGGCGGTATGTGCAGGGTATGACAGTGGGCAGTATGTGGAGGGTATGACAGTGAGCAGTATGAGGAGGGTATGACAGTGGGCAGTATGTGGAGGGTATGACAGCGGGCAGTATGTGGAGGGATTGACAGCAGTCAGTATATAAACGATGTCTCAGCAGGCAGTATGTGGAGGGTATGACAGCAGGCAGTATGTGGATGAATTTAATAGCAGGCAGTATGTGAAGAATGGCACAGCAGGCAGTATGTGGAGTGTATGACAGTGAGCAGTATGGGAATGGTAAGTGGAGGGTATGATAGCGGGCAGTAAGTGGAGGGTATGACAGCAGGCAGTATGTGGAGGGTATGACAGCGGGCAGTAAGTGGAGGGTATGATAGCGGGCAGTATGTGGAGGGTATAACAGCAGGCAGTATGTGAAGGGCATGACAGCGGGCAGTAAGTGGAGGGTATGACAGCGGGCAGTAAGTGGAGGGTATGACAGCGGGCAGTAAGTGGAGGGTATGACAGCGGGCAGTATGTGGAGGGTATGACAGCGGGCAGTATGTGGTGGGTATGACAGTGGGCAGTAAGTGGAGGGTATGACAGCGGGCAGTATGTGGAGGGTATGACAGTGGACAGTATGTGGAGGGTATGACAGCGGGCAGTATGTGGTGGGTATGACAGCGGGCAGTATGTGGAGGGTATGACAGCGGGCAGTATGTGGAGGGTATGACAGTGGACAGTATGTGGAGGGTATGACAGCGGGCAGTATGTGGTGGGTATGACAGCGGGCAGTATGTGGAGGGTATGACAGTGGACAGTATGTGGAGGGTATGACAGCGGGCAGTATGTGGAGGGTATGACAGTGGACAGTATGTGGAGGGTATGACAGCGGGCAGTATGTGGAGGGTATGACAGCGGGCAGTAAGTGGAGGGTATGACAGCAGGCAGTATGTGGAGGGTATGACAGCAGGCAGTATGTGGAGGGTATAACAACGGGCATTATTTGAAGGGTATGACAGCAGGCATTATGTGGAGGGTATGACAGCAGGTAGAATAGTTCATCCTTTGACTCATCAATTGTGGTTACTGATTTGACCATAATTAGTAACAAAGTCACAAAATGTATGCTAATAGCCATACAGGTATATGACGGGGGAGGAGAGAACACATCAAAGTAATTACAGAGCAGCAGCATGGGAGCTGAGCGGTTCACACACATGGCTTTACAGACAAAGAATGGAGGTTAAAGTCAGTGTCCAGGGAAGGGGCCTACTAAAACGGAAGCCCGCAATTCTGGGACAGTGGAGGTGGCAAGGATCATGTCAGCATCCCTGCGGACTCTAAAGGTGGTGAGGAGGATACTGAAACAGGAAGTATGTGTTAGTGGAATCGGGGACAATGGAGGATGAAAAGGAGACACTGAAATGTAATCAGGTTATTAGCATGGAATGTGTCAGTGAGTCCAGGAACAATGGAGGTAGTGCTGGGGATGTTGGAGATGGGACCGGCTTTGGAGCTGATATTCTCAGTGGACCGGAATCAGCGGAGATGAGACTGCTATTTGGCATAGTGCAATACGGAAATGTGAGGGTTATCACACATGCGCTGGAGATTGGGTGCTGAGGGCAAAGAGGGGTTATTACATCTGTGCTGGGGACTGGCTGCTGAGGGGAAAATGCACATGCACCAGAGATTGATACCCATAGGTAGAAGAATGGGTACGGAGTGATTGAAACGCATACATTGCGTACTGAGTGCTGAGGGGTTAACCTAATGTACATGAGCTGGGTGCTGAGTGGTTAACATACTTACCTGGGAACTGAGCACTAAGGAGATAATTCATCGCATCGCATCACACAGAGGGGTTAATGCACCTCAAGCTAGGGCTGGAACCTTAAAGGTTATACAGTATGCTGGGGACAGGTTATGAGGAATTGGGACACACACACACACTGATTATTCCTCTCTGATGGGTTAACGCATATGCTCTTTGTATACATGTTTGTAAGTGCGTAAATTAAGTCTAAACAAAGGCAAACAAATAAATGATCACATGCGTGTCTTTACGCATTTACATGCATCTATATGCAACTATTTTACTGATCATTACGTTACATTAGTAACACTTTTACGGTTGTGTGATTGACGCCTTAAACATGCACATTAGGAACAGGCTCCATTCACAATGTAAAACAAAAAAATGCATATACGTGTACAGGTATATAGATATACATATCTATAGATACAATATATATCCAAAAGTATTGTGATACCTGCCTTTACACGCACATGAACTTTAATGGCACCCCAGTCCTGGTCCGTAGGGTTCAATATTGACTTGGCCCACCCTTTGCAGCTATAACAGCCTCAACTTTTCTGGGAAGGTTGTCCACAAGGTTTAGGAGTGTCTATGGGAATGTTTGACCATTCTTCCAGAAGCACATTTGTGAGGTCAAGCACTGATGTGGACAAGAAGGCCTAGCAGTCTCCACTCTAATGCATCCCAAAGGTGTTCTATGGGGTTGAGGTCAGAAGACTGTGCAGGCCAGTCAAGTTCCTCCACCCCAAACTCGCTCATCCATGTCTTTATGGACCTTACTTTGTGCACTGGTCCAAATCATTTGGTGGAGGGGGGTTATGGTGTGGGGTTGTTTTTTAAGGGTTGGGCTTGGCCCCTTAGTTCCAGTGAAGGGAACTCTTAAGGCGTCAGCAAGCATACCAAGAACTTTTGGACGATTTCATGTTCCCAACTTTGTGGGAACAGAAAGACATGGAAGAGCGAGTTAGAGGTGGAGGAACTTCCGGCTCACTGAGCTGCAGCGGATTAAGCTGGAAGTGGGAGTGGGTACCTGTCAAAACCTTGTACCTGCTCCCAGCTTTCCCCCAAAAGGTGCCAAATGTAGGGGGGCAGATAAGCAGAACTTCCCCTTTTGGGTGGAGCTCCGCTTTAAAAGAGTTGCACCCAAAAACAGCAAATCTCCACATAATGACTGAAAAGTAAAATTTTGTTATTCAAATATATGATTAAAATCATAATAAAATTACATGAAATATATCAAAAAATTATGAATAGTTGTATAACATATACAGTGCCTTGAAAAAGTATTAATACCTCTTGAAATTTTCCACATTTTGTTATGTTACAACCTAATCTGTAAATGTATTTTATTGGGATTTTATATGATAGATCAACACAAAGTGGCACATAATTGTCAATTGAAGGGAAAATGATAAATTGTTTTCAAAATTTTTTACAAATAAATATGTGAAAAGTGTGGTGTACATTTGTATTCAGCCCCCTTTACTCTGATACCCCTAACTAAAATCTAGTGCAACCTTTTTCAACCTTTCCAACATGGAGGTACCTTTGAAAATAACGTTCTGGGCTCAGGGAACCCCTGCTAAAAATGACTTTATCTACAACTCATGATACATTAGTGTGATGGTTGGTGGGAAGAATGCTACTTACGCTTGTGGTCATTGAGAAGAATTCCACCCTTAGGCCCCTTTCACACTGGGGCGGGAGGTGCGTCGGCGGTAAAGCGCCGTTATTTTTAGCAGCGGTATTCGGCCACTATCGAGGCGGTTTTACCCTACGCTAGTGGCCGAGAAAGGGTTAAAAACCACCGCAAAGCGCCTCTGCAGAGGTGCTTTGCCGGCGGTATAGCCGCGGTGCCTCTTTGATTTCAATGGGCAGGAGCGGTGGAGGAGAGGTATACACACCGCTCCTTCACTGCTCCAAAGATGCTGCTAGCTGGACTTTTTTCCCATCCTGCTAGCGCACCGCTCCAGTGTGCCCTCGGGGCTTTCACATTGGAGACAAAGCAGTGGCACTATCAGGGCACTTTGCAGGCGCTATTTTTAGCGCTGTAGCGCCTGCAAAGCACCCCAGTGTGAAAGGGGTCTTATAGATAGCTAAAATGATCAATGGTGTCACTGGAAACTTATCTGAGAGGCAGGAATCGCTCATTGCTCAAGGAACCTCTAGCAACCCCTGGAGGAACCCTAGGGTTCAGTGGAACCCTGGTTGATAAATCCTGATCTAGTGCAACTAATTGAATGTAGAAATACAAAAAAGGAGGGTCACAAAAGGTGACCCAGGATCGGACTTTAAAGGCACAGTAAACAATGGGGATATGGAAAAATAGTAATATTTATTGAGACATAGATATATACATGGTATGACAAGGGACATAGAAAAAGATTTAAAAACCATATACATAAATATACATGATATATGATGTGAGCCCTAGAGCGTCAACGCGTTTCGCCGCTAAGCATCTCGCTCTCTCCCAGGGGATTATTTTGATACTGTCATAAGGAAGATTGGGGCTGCTCTGTGCAAAACCCTTGCACAGAGCAGGTAAGTATGACATGTTTGTTATTAAAAAAAAAAAAAGAACCTTTACGTCTAAACACAGGAAAAAAATAAATGAGCATAAAACAAATGATGTATTTTACTGATCATTATTCAGGAACTCTACTCCTAGAAAACACATGTAATAAGATCAGTAACATTTTTACAGCCGTGTGAATGAGGCCTTTAGGTGGCAGACGGACAATTTACAGTTTATTGGTGTGTTCTGCACACATGCGTTTACCACGTGTTATGTCACCTGTTAGCGTTCATTGCCCTAGAGCAGACCATTGGGAATTATGAGTTTTCAACGCACCCAAAACATGTTAAAAATCAGATGTGACCTATTTATTTTTCATATAGCTACTCTACTCTGCATTGTCATGCATTGCAGAACACTGCAGCGCAGATGTGTTGCCTTTATTACATTGGGATGCCATTTAAAATAAAAGACTCTTTATTGCATGTTACTACGATGCAGAAGTGTAAATACCCTTAAAGTATTTTTAACCTGTGTTGTGCATCACATCCAGTCCTTATAAATCTATAACATTTGAAAATATGAAGCTCTTATTGTGTCCTACATACCATAAATATCCGATAGTGCTGATGCTGAGCCTGCTGATCCTTTCTGCTGAATTGGGAGAGATGGGACAGAGCTGGGGTGATGAGCACATCGTAATCTTCTATCTGCTCTGCACTAGGAAGCAGTGGCGGCTGGTGCTCAAAATTTTTGTTGGGGGGGCGCAAACAAACTGAAAGATTCTGGAAAAAAAAACATCATTTGCAGCCACTGTGCCATCAAACGCAGCCACTGTGCCATCAAACGCAGCCACTGTGCCATCAAACGCAGCCACTGTGCCATCAAACGCAGCCACTGTGCCATCAAACGCAGCCACTGTGCCATCAAGCGCAGCCACTGTGCCATCAATTGCAGCCACTGTGCTCATCAAATGCTGCCAGTGTGCCCATTAAATACTGCCAGTGTGCCGATCAAATGCTGCCAGTGTGCCCAGTAAAATGCCAGTGTGCTTCAAATGCTACCAGTGTTGCCCATTAAATGCTGCCACTTTGCCATCAAATGCTGCCACTGTGCCATCAAAGGCTGCCACTGTGCCATCAAAGGCTGCCAGTGTGCCCATCAAACACAGCCACTGTGCCATCAATTGCAGCCACTGTGCCATCAAACGCAGCCACTGTGCCAATCAAATGCTGCCAGTGTGCCCATTAAATACTGCCAGTGTGCCCATCAAATGCTGCTAGTGTGCCCATCAAATGCTGCCAGTGTGCCCATTAAATGCTGCCATCGAATGCCGCCAGTCTCACCCCGCACGGCACCCTGTCTTGGTGGGGCAGCGGGTGACAGCGACGAGCGGGGTCCTTCAAGCCAACATCTCTTGCCGTCCTCATCTCCCGACTCCTGTCCTCTCCTCCTGATAGGTGTCCAATAGCAGCACCTGTCGTTTCAGCCAATCAGGTGACAGGTAACTGACCTGAGCACCTGATTGGTGGAGAGGTGGTTCAGTGTTAGGAAAGCGATGTTTCCTAACACAGCTGAGTGAACTGCCGTTTTTGACACCTATTAGAGCCTATGGCTTTAATCAGGTGCTTCAAACCCCCCCCCCAACCCCCGCCGCTGTAATTCAGGCGCCCGAAAAGGGTCTGGTTGCCTGAATGGGGGGTGGCAGCGGCGGCCATGGATAGATTTATGCAGAGGGGGCAATGCCCGTGCGCCCTTAATGCACGGGCTGCCACTGCTAAGAAGCAAAATTGACTCACAGGAAAATCTATTGTTGCTCTTAGAAAATGAGAGTTTTATAAAGCATCCATCTTGAACAGGGGCGTCTAACTCAATTGCGGTCCGCATTGAATTATGGTTGCCCTCAAAGGGCCGGTTATACTAGATGACCAGAGCAACCCCCCCCCCCCCCAATTACATCAGATGTCAAGATGTAACTGACCATCTGAAGTCCCCCCCATCCCTTATATCATAGTGCTGCTGCCAGGAAGAAGTTGGGGGCAGAACTGGGAAGCGGAACATGCAGGGTCTGGAGAAGGACCAGAGGAGGGCTGCTGAATGCTGAGACCAGGGTAGGTGTAGACGAGGGGGTTCTGCAGCTGCATGGAAAAGCATAGGATCTGGTGGATGACTTCTGTCCTCTGCTGCTGACTGCTGAGACCGGGGGGGGGCAGAGATGAGCCTCGCTGTGGCTAAATGGAGAAGCACAGGATCTGGTGGAGTAGTTCCGTCATCCTCTGCTGCTGACCGTTGAGACGGGGGGGGGGCAGAGGCGAGCCTCTCCGTGGCTGTATGGAGAAGCACAGGATCTGGTGGATGAGTTCTGTCCTCTCTGCTACCAACTGCTGAGATCAGAAGGGAGCGGAGACGGGGGGTGCTGCAGCTGCAGGAGAGGTGCGAGGGCCACATGAAATGGCCTGTTGGGCTGGATTCGGGGCCTTGTGTTCGACACATGATCTTGGATATACTGTACATACGTATATAGATCCAAAAACTGGTTGCACAGATAATCGTTTACTATTTGAGTGATGTGGTGCTTATTATAAACAACTTTTTGTGTGTTTACTGGTTTTTCCAAAGAGATTGCCAGTACAGTGAGTCCATAATATGATATAATGTGATAAAATGACATATAACATAACACTATGTCATATAATGCGATTTAATATAATATCATTAGTCATGTGGGCCTAAGAAAACTGAAACACTACCTGGCTTATTTAATAAGGTAGTGTAAAGAGAACAAATGTGTAGGAATCTACAGCAACCAATCAGATTTCACCTTTGCTCAGGTCAGAGCAGTTAGAACAATGAACTATATCTCCTAATTGGCTGCTGGAGGTTAAAGCACTTTCCCAATGCTCTTTGCCTAATTAAATAAAGATCACATTATGTGCTGTGCTGTCAGAAATTGTTATGTGTTATATCAGAGTGATATAGTGCATAGTGATTGCTGGGAGCTTGCTTCACATGGTGCCCAGGGTATTGCTTTCTTCCCAGTATCTCCCTGACTTTCTTCTGTATCATTCCAGCAGTCACTGGTTTCATTGTACTCACTGCTTTGCTTTGTGTTATCAAATGTTTTAAATGATTGGTGCTTCTTGTTATTAAAGGGTGTAATTATTTAAAAAATCTGATAACAATTCACCCAGTAAAAGCGCATATACTTTTTTTTTTTTTTTTGGTAAAGAGCAAAAAAACAACAAAAAAAACCAATTGTTATTATGCTATTTCCTGTGCTGGTCGAATTTTTTTGACTGATTTAAAATGGAGAATAACACATTTGGCCACTAGATGGCAGCAAGTTACATAGGAATTCCCTAAATAACTTGGCACCATCTAGAGGCCAAATGCAGTATTTGACAAAAAAAAAAAAAAAGAAAGATCTGCAAAGGATGCAACCGAATAACATTCATTTTTGTGCCCTATTCACACAAAACGAATGCACATGTGCTTTTACTGGGGAATTGATGGGCACTTCTGTTTTATAAATACACCTAAGTGTCCAATGTTAATAGATAAGTCCTTTTTCTTGTGCCTTTTGTAACTTACTGTGAGCTGAACTGGCTTAGTGTTATAAGCTTTCTGAGCTATCCTCTATGAACTACGAAGTAACACTATGTAATGGAGATGAAGAGAGGGGAAGGGGTTTAGTAGTCCATACAGTATCAGGAGAGCAGCCTAGGGACAAAGCTGCTCTTCCATAGATACAGTACAGTGAGGAGGTGACAGAATCACCAGTTGAAAAAAAAATCAAAACTTGAAAGAAAAAAAACAAATGCAGCCACCACATGTATTACTTTTTTTTTTTACATATTACGTAGCAAACGCCTGTTTTTACCATCCCTTTGCTGCTTATGTGAACTTAGCCTAATGCCGCGTACACACGGTCGGACTTTTCGTCTACAAAAGTCAGACGGACAAAATACAGCTGACAATCGTGTGTGGGCTTCCCCGGACTTACAGCGGACTTTTCCAGCCGCAAATCTGACGGACTTTAGATTTGAAACATGCTTCAAATCTTTACGTCGTAACTCCGCCGGACCCAGAAATCCGCTCGTCTGTGTGCTAGTCCGACGGGCAAAAACCCACGCTAGGGCAGCTATTGGCTACTGGCTATCAACTTCCTTATTTTAGTCCGGTGTACGTCATCACGTACGAATCCCTCTGACTTTTGTGTGATCGTATGTAGGCAAGTCCGTTCGTTAGAAAGTCTGCCGCAAGTCCGCCAAAAGTCCGTCGAAAGTCTGTCGGACGGCTGTCGGACTTTTGTAGCTGAAAAGTCCGACCGTGTGTACGCGGCATTAGAGTTGAGGTTAAGAGTCAATAGATCATTTGCGGCGTTGAGTTAAAAGTTAGGATTTAGGTAGGAGATGGGTTAAGTGTTAGGGTTCAGGTAGGAGATGGGTTAGGTGTTAGGGTTCAGGTAGGAGATGGGTTAAGTGTTAGGGTTCAGGTAGGAGATGGGTTAGGTGTTAGGGTTCAGGTAGGAGATGGGTTAAGTGTTAGGGTTCAGGTAGGAGATGGGTTAAGTGTTAGGGTTCAGGTAGGAGATGGGTTAAGTGTTAGGGTTCAGGTAGGAGATGGGTTAAGTGTTAGGGTCCAGGTAGGAGATGGGTTAGGTGTTGGGGTTCAGGTAGGAGATGGGTTAAGTGTTAGGGTTCAGGTAGGAGATGGGTTAAGTGTTAGGGTTCAGGTAGGAGATGGGTTAAGTGTTAGGGTTCAGGTAGGAGATGGGTTAAGTGTTAGGTTACAGGTAGGAGATGGGTTAAGTGTTAGGGTTCAGGTAGAAGATGGGTTAAGTATTAGGGTTCAGGTAGGAGATGGGTTAGGTGTTGGGGTTCAGGTAGGAGATGGGTTAAGTGTTAGGGTTCAGGTAGGAGATGGGTTAAGTGTTAGGGTTCAGGTAGGAGATGGGTTAAGTGTTAGGGTTCAGGTAGGAGATGGGTTAGGTGTTAGGGTTCAGGTAGGAGACGGGTTAAGTGTTAGGGTTCAAGTAGGAGATGGGTTAGGTGTTAGGGTTCTGGTTGGAGATGGGTTAAGTGTTATGCCCCTTACACACGGTCGGATTTTCCGATGGAAAATGTCCGATCGGAGCGTGTTGTCGGAAATTCCGACCGTGTGTAGGCTCCATCACACATTTTCCATCGGATTTTCCGACACACAAAGTTTGAGAGCAGGCTATAAAATTTTCTGACAACAAAATCCGTTGTCGGAAATTCCGATCGTGTGTACACAAATCCGACGGACAAAGTGCCACGCATGCTCAGAATAAATAAAGAGATGAAAGCTATTGGCCACTGCCCCGTTTATAGTCCCGACGTACGTGTTTTACGTCACCGCGTTTAGAACGATCGGATTTTCCGACAACTTTGTGTGACCGCGTGTATGCAAGACAAGTTTGAGCCAACATCTGTCGGAAAAAATCCTAGGATTTTGTTGTCGGAATGTCCGAACAAAGTCCGACCGTGTGTACGCCCTATTAGGGTTCAGGTAGGAGATGGGTTAAGTGTTAGGGTTCAGGTAGGAGATGGGTTAAGTGTTAGGGTTAAGGTAGGAGATGGGTTAAGTGTTAGGGTTCAGGTAGGAGACGGGTTAAGTGTTAGGGTTCAGGTAGGAGATGGGTTAAGTGTTAGGGTTCAGGTAGGAGATGGGTTAAGTGTTAGGGTTCAGGTACTAGATGGGTTAAGTGTTGGGGTTCAGGTAGGAGATGGGTTAAGTGTTAGGGTTCAGGTAGGAGATGGTTTAGGTGTTAGGGTTCAGGTAGGAGATGGGTTAAGTGTTAGGGTTCAGGTAGGAGATGGGTTAAGTGTTAGGGTTCAGGTAGGAGATGGGTTAAGTGTTAGGGTTCAGGTAGGAGATGGGTTAAGTGTTAGGGTTCAGGTAGGAGATGGGTTAAGTGTTAGGGTTCAGGTAGGAGATGGGTTAAGTGTTAGGGTTCAGGTAGGAGATGGGTTAAGTGTTAGGGTTCAGGTAGGAGATGGGTTAAGTGTTAGGGTTCAGGTAGGAGATGGGTTAAGTGTTAGGGTTCAGTTAGGAGATGGGTTAAGTGTTAGGGTTCAGGTAGGAGATGGTTTAGGTGTTAGGGTTCAGGTAGGAGATGGGTTAAGTGTTAGGGTTCAGGTAGGAGATGGGTTAAGTGTTAGGGTTCAGGTACTAGATGGGTTAAGTGTTGGGGTTCAGGTAGGAGATGGGTTAAGTGTTAGGGTTCAGGTAGGAGATGGTTTAGGTGTTAGGGTTCAGGTAGGAGATGGGTTAAGTGTTAGGGTTCAGGTAGGAGATGGGTTAAGTGTTAGGGTTCAGGTAGGAGATGGGTTAAGTGTTAGGATTCAGGTAGGAGATGGGTTAAGTGTTAGGGTTCAGGTAGGAGATGGGTTAAGTGTTAGGGTTCAGGTAGGAGATGGGTTAAGTGTTAGGGTTCAGGTAGGAGATGGGTTAAGTGTTAGGGTTCAGGTAGGAGATGGGTTAAGTGTTAGGGTTCAGGTAGGAGATGGGTTGGGTGTTAGGGTTCAGGTAGGAGACAGGTTAAGTGTTAGGGTTCAGATAGGAGATGGGTTAAGTGTTAGGGTTCAGGTAGGAGATGGGTTAAGTGTTAGGGTACAGGTAGGAGATGGTTTAGGTGTTAGGGTTCAGGTAGGAGATGGGTTAAGTGTTAGGGTTCAGGTAGGAGATGGGTTAAGTGTTAGGGTTCAGGTAGGAGATGGGTTAAGTGTTAGGGTTCAGGTAGGAGATGGGTTAAGTGTTAGGGTTCAGGTAGGAGATGGGTTAAGTGTTAGGGTTCAGTTAGGAGATGGGTTAAGTGTTAGGGTTCAGGTAGGAGATGGGTTAAGTGTTAGGGTTCAGGTAGGAGATGGGTTAAGTGTTAGGGTTCAGTTAGGAGATGGGTTAAGTGTTAGGGTTCAGGTAGGAGATGGGTTAAGTGTTAGGGTTCAGGTAGGAGATGGGTTAAGTGTTAGGGTTCAGGTAGGAGATGGGTTAAGTGTTAGGGTTAAGGTAGGAGATGGGTTAAGTGTTAGGGTTCAGGTAGGAGATGGGTTAAGTGTTAGGGTTCAGGTAGGAGATGGGTTAAGTGTTAGGGTTCAGGTAGGAGATGGGTTAAGTGTTAGGGTTCAGGTAGGAGATGGTTTAGGTGTTAGGGTTCAGGTAGGAGATGGGTTAAGTGTTAGGGTTCAGGTAGGAGATGGGTTAAGTGTTAGGGTTCAGGTAGGAGATGGGTTAAGTGTTAGGGTTCAGGTAGGAGATGGGTTAAGTGTTAGGGTTCAGGTAGGAGATGGGTTAAGTGTTAGGGTTCAGTTAGGAGATGGGTTAAGTGTTAGGGTTCAGGTAGGAGATGGGTTAAGTGTTAGGGTTCAGTTAGGAGATGGGTTAAGTGTTAGGGTTCAGGTAGGAGATGGGTTAAGTGTTAGGGTTCAGGTAGGAGATGGGTTAAGTGTTAGGGTTCAGGTAGGAGATGGGTTAAGTGTTAGGGTTCAGGTAGGAGATGGGTTAAGTGTTAGGGTTCAGGTAGGAGATGGGTTAAGTGTTAGGGTTCAGGTAGGAGATGGGTTAAGTGTTAGGGTTCAGGTAGGAGATGGGTTAAGTGTTAGGGTTCAGGTAGGAGATGGGTTAGGTGTTAGGGTTCAGGTAGGAGATGGGTTAAGTGTTAGGGTTCAGGTAGGAGATGGGTTAAGTGTTAGGGTTCAGGTAGGAGATGGGTTAAGTGTTAGGGTTCAGGTAGGAGATGGGTTAAGTGTTAGGGTTCAGGTAGGAGATGGGTTAGGTGTTAGGGTTCAGGTAGGAGATGGGTTAAGTGTTAGGGTTCAGGTAGGAGATGGGTTAAGTGTTAGGGTTCAGGTAGGAGATGGGTTAAGTGTTAGGGTTCAGGATACAGATGTCTAAGGTGCTCTGTTATCCTGACTGCCTTCAGAGCAGAAAGCCCTATGGTGAGAAAACCTGCGCCAGGCTCCTGGCACTGATGGGTAATGTACCGTGAATTGGGCCATTCTCAGCTATCTGTGTCTCCTGTGGCACCGCCGAGCACGTGTATGTGTTTAATAAGAAGAAAAAAGCTCTTGTGTTTCCGATGCCTACTGTACATTGTTGCTTTGCTAAACACTTTCATGTAGAGAGTACAAGGCCTTTAAACTGTAAGATGTTGAGTGTGTATTAGACGTCTCTCCCCGGAGGAAGAGTTCTTCATCTGCTGACTATGCTGGGAAATTAAACATATACCGTGAGAGAGAAGCATTAATTATGTGAAATTATTAACAAAATGATTAGGCTGCAGTAAACGATCATTCATCCCTTAGGAATTGCAGCATCAGAAATAGGTTTGAGAATTTTTCGAACGTTCTGCATTGGAGGTGGGGAGACGCTCAGGTTCAGCTCTTTGGCACCTGAACACAAAGACAGATTGGTGAAGCATGCCAGTGATTTCCATGCAGTTGTTCAGGAACAGTCCATAGGGCAGAACAGCTGCTGGAGCAGAGCGGGCGGCACAAAGATATTTTTGGACGGTGGGTTTCATGGCGTAGAGCTGCAATATAGTGACAGCTGATGTGCCGGGGTCTGAGCAGGGCCAATATCATTCCATCGGTCAGGACTTGGATGCCGCTACGTGTCGGCACAGATTAGGGTTACAGTTGGCTTATAGCGGATATTTTTATGCGGTGATAGGTTTCCTGTTTGGGCTCGGTAAGGGTTAAACTTGAACTCCAGGAAAATACAGAAGAAATGAATGCAGCTCTGTATTCATTAATAATTCATCACATTTATTTTTGTATATCCAGCTATTGTAGGAATCTGAATTTGTCTTTGTCACGGCCTCCTGCAGCGCCCTGTGCAGAGGGAAACAAACAAATGTGCGAACAAGGAACGTGCTGATAGGAGGAGAGAGCTTAGGCTCCATTCACACTTGTGCGATTTGTGATGCGACTTTGGGCATGAAAAGTCGCATCCCATTCTTAAAGTCGCAGTGATTTTGAAAAGGTGCCAGCACTACTTTGTTGTAACTTTCGATGCGATTTAGATCCATTGGGTGCATAGATCAAAGTGACAGATCAAAGTCACACCGAAAGTCGCATCAAAGTCGCGCTCCAAAGTCGCACTGAAAAGCGTGTGGAGATGAGATAATGTGAATGAAGCCTCAGAGATTATTATTAATATTAGTGGTGCACCAAAATTAAAATTCCAGTACCAAAACCGAAAATTCAGGATGTACTTGGCCAAAAATTGAAACCGAAGCGGACAGTTAAAAAAAAAAAAAATTATCACTAGGAGGCGTTTTTTCCATTGAAGTCTATGAGACGCGATTTTGCATTAAAGTCACTAGGGGGCATTTCTGCATTGAAGTCACTAGGGGGAATTTTTGAGAAGTCAATGGGACCTGATTTTGCATTGGAGTCAATGGGACCTGATTTTGCATTGGAGTCAATGGGACCTGATTTTGCATTCAAGTCAATGGAACATGATTTTGCATTCAAGTCAATGGGACCTGATTTTGCATTCAAGTCAATGGGACCTGATTTTGCATTCAAGTCAATAGGACACGATTTTGCAATGAAGCTACTAGGGGGCATTTTTGCATTGAAGCCAATGGGGATGTGACTTTGCAATGAAGTCACTGTGACGCGATTTTGCATTGAGATCACTAGGGGGGCGTTATTGCATTGAAGTCAATGGGACGCAAAACCGTTTTATCCTTTTGGGATGAAGGTTTTACATAAATAAGTAAAAGCTGATCATTGTAGGTACCGCTGTCTCAGTGTTAAGTGGTTTGTCTCATCTCAGTAACTGATACATTTTGCTAAAGAGCAAGAAAGAAATCTTAAAAAAGAAAATGAACGCAGCCACCATAAAAATAAATTTGTGAGCTGCAATATAATAAATATTTGCTTTTGGTCTTAAAGTAAAACTAAGCCCCCTGTTCACACTGAATGCGACCTTGAAATCTTTGCTACTTCGCTTGAAGTCACGCAATTTTAAAGCCGCAGGTCAATGCAATTTTCAGGTGCGACTTGTCTGTCATCTGTGCGACTTTATACACAGATGTCTATGCAAGTCACACCTGAAACTGCATAAAAAAAGTGCAGAAACCGTTTTCTTTTAAATCGGTGCGACACCGCAAAGTCGGAGTCTCACCGATTTAAACAGTTCCATTGCTGACAATAGGGTGCGATTTGTCATGCTATTTGGACCTGTGGAATCGCATGACAAGTCGCTCAGGTGTGAACGGGGGCCTAAGGCAAAAATTTTTTTTTTAGTTTTGGATAGAGTGGAGAGGGATTAGGACGCTTGTCAGTTTTTATCGCTGTCTGTGTCCCCGTGAGGGAGACTCACCCTCTCTAT
Organism: Lithobates septentrionalis; assembly: GCA_037952835.1. Classification (NCBI taxonomy): domain Eukaryota; kingdom Metazoa; phylum Chordata; class Amphibia; order Anura; family Ranidae; genus Lithobates; species Lithobates septentrionalis. The sequence continues at coordinate 1,845,949 of JBBDGP010002960.1, read as the reverse complement.
TTGTCCTGTTTACAATTATCATTGAAAGTGAATGAAAATCACAAATTTTCGGTTGTCCGCAGAAAAGTAATAGAGGGGAAATCTTCCAATGAGGACCCTAGTTCTGGTAACCTGGGGGGTCCCCAAGGAATTCCCTTAATTTGCAGGGATTTCCTCTCACTTCCTGTTTGGCTATGGGACAGGAAGTGAAGGGAAATCTCTGCAATGGGATATAGATGGCGGGAAAAAAAATCTGACAGGGGTTATAACCCTACTTTGCGCTATCCGAAATGTAAAAAAAAATGTTTTGTGTAGTTCTACTTTTCTAGCACTGTATTTTAGATTTGCCTGAGTTCAGTTTTAGGAACTAACAGCCTCAGATTGCACACAGAACAAGCTGCACATGTGAAGGGATTTTACAGTTTACTGGTTCAGCCAGAAAATCCCTTTAAATATCTACCAGAGAACTGTGTATTGTACTTGCGTGTTCCGTATATACTGGTCTGAGCTCTCCACAATAACTCCATTTAATGAGGCAGTGCAAACCAAATAACAGCGTGCAAAGTGTAGTAAACCGTTAAGAGCCAATCAGATGTCACCATTTAATGGCTTGCAGCGGTCAAAGAACTGTATGATGTTTTGTTGTTGTATTAATTAAATTGCTCTTTTTACCATTTGAAAATGTCCTATTAACTGAACATTAACCATTTTCTATGTTGTTTCCTATGTTGTTGTTGTATGTATGTATGCATTTTTATATAACTATGGAGATGTATAGATATTGCTAAGAGTGTATTTTTGCTAACAAGCTCATTTTTACCTATAAAGACATTTTGGAGAAAGCAAATGTATTTGATGTTCATAGCAACCAGCCAAGACAGGTGTCAGTGTTTGTACCACCCTGTGCTACATGATGCGTCTTCTGGCGAAAAGGGTGTTTTTGTTGCCTATAGCAACCAGATTTTGCTTCTCTTACCTACATTTGAAATAACATTTAGAAGCAGACTAGTTGCTATGGGTAACTACACCCTTTTCCTTTGACACATTCCCTACATGTGGCTTAGTTGGCATTATTTATCAAACTGTAGAAAGAACTTCTTCAGACAGTCGCTATGTCGGGTGTCATGTAGTAATTACTCAGATTTAGGTTTTTATTTTAAAGTGTTACTAAACCCACAACAGTAAAATAAATCTGTATATGCAGTAAAGCATGCTTGTTATATTCACTGTGGGACATAAGGTGTTAATCCTCCACATTGTGTAAAAAGCCTGCTTGATCCTGTCTTCTCTTAACCTTCCCTTTTTCCACTGTCCCCAATCCATCTCCTTATAGAACAGAGGCTAGGGGACAAGCTGCACATGCTCAGTTGGGGTGTTTTGCCTAGAGTTGTTTTTTTTTTTGGGAGCGTGCATGTGATCAGCAAAGGGCCAACCAGAACTGTCCAGACAGAGGGTCAGGGGTCCTGCAGCCTGATAGGACAATCAGGGCAGAATGAAAACTCCACCTACGAGTTTTAACCAATGCTCTGCTGGACACTGATAGAAGTCACAAGACTGCTCTAACTGCCGAAGAGAAAATGTATTTATGTTAGTTTATAAGTAGTAAAGATATTGCATTTCCATGTTCTGTGGAAGATCAGATATAGTGGATGCAGAGTCCTGGGTTTAGTAACACTTTAAAATTGTATTACCCGTACTGGTTTAAACCTGATTGCGTAATGAGAGGTGAGACATATGGGCCTCATACACCATCCAGACAATGGCTGGATTTGCCCTGAGGCCCAGCCTTTTCCCTTCCATTCTCCAAAACCAGGCTTGGACAGTAAGGCCCCCCATGTACACTGGGCGTTTAGCCCTGGTGCATAAGGCTTCGGCCCTTTGTGTGTGTGCAGAAGGCACAGGTGTACTGTCTAGCCCCACTGCCGGCAGCCTGTAACCCTCTATGAGAGGCCGAGAGCTGCTGTGGTTGGGTGGTGCACTGAGTCCTACAAACGTTTCTGTAGCATGCGCCCAGGGACTAATACCCAGAACACACCCTTCTTATGTTCCGTGCATTCATCCCTTGGTGCATACCATCCTAAACGCTAGTACTACTTGGTACCCCATTCAGCTGCAGTAGCTTTCAACTTCTCATAGTTTTAAAGGCTGGTGGAAGAATGGCTGGACGGTGCACCTGTGCCTTCTGCCCGGACTTCAATGCCGGAGCCTCGTGCAATGGGGCTAAATGTCCAGTGTGCATGGGGGCCTAATAAAAAAAAAAATGATATATTAAACATCACAGCCACCAATCATTGTCAAGCCTTCAGGCTTCGAATCTGCCGGTGGAGGCAGTACAAACGCTTGGTCCATACTGTCTGAGGACGTTCTTCTCTTACGTTGGTAAATAAAGCCCATTTAGGATCTTATTGGCTGCCCTGGGCAACACAGAAGTTCTCCTTTCTAAAAGGTGAAACAAAGATAGCTAGAACTTTTTTTTTCTTAGCAACCAAACTCATTTTCCCAGTTCAGGTGAAGGAATGACAACTATAACTGGTTGCTGTGGACACCACTAGGTTTTTGTCTTCTCTTTGCTTTAATGGTCATTAACAAAGGGCATCCTGTCTCATTTATCAAAATGTTTTTTGTAAGAACTGTCTGTATTGCTCCACAGCAATCCTTCAAATTCAAACATGTGCTGTAAAATGCAGATGAAGGAAACTTTGAATACAGCTATTGTTGTGGGGCAGGAGGGACATTTGTTATTGAAGGTGACCTATACTTTTAAGACCAGCCAACACAACAAGGTTCCATCAAACTTTAAATGACAGTGGAAGCTGCGAAAGACTTACCTCTGGCATAGGGGCTTTCTGTGGCATTTGTCATGTGGTCTCTGCAGATGGGGTGGATCAGAGTTAGGACACACAAGGACTGCCATTGCCCTTCTGAAGATGATGGTTGTTAGGCCAGTGAACTGATTATCTAGGTTCATCAATAAGGTTTGAGTCTCTGACCTAGAACAAGTATGCAAATCTGTACTGCAAGGCACATGTTTTTTTAGCACACAGCAAAGCATGTCAATTCCACACTTGTACATTACAGTGTGAAATGTTAAAAATAAAAAAAAATACAATTGTGCATATCTGGTAAAATATTTGTTGTGGTGTGTTGGCAGCCTATTCAAAATAAATGGGTTGTCTTAACACACACATTAATGCACAACATTGGACCATTGTGAATGGGCTCCTAAGGCAGAGCTGCTAATTGGCTGTCTCCTACTGAATGTCATTCACCAGTTCGGCAAAGACCAAATAACCAGTCAATATCATTCTTCTGCATTCCTTTGGTACAGACCATGTGACCAGTAAATGTCATTCTTCTGTGTCCTTTTGGCAGAGATCTCCTGACCCGTAAATGTCATTCCCTGCGTCCCTTTGGTAAAGACCACGTTACCAGTGAATGTCACTCTTCTGCGTCACTTTAATAAAGGCAATGTGACCAGTGAATTCAATTTCCTTGCGTCCTTTTGGCAACCAGTGAATGTCATTTTTCTGTGTCCCTTTGGTAAAGACCACATGACCAGTAAATGTCATTCCTCTGTGTCTCTTTAGTTAAGACCACATAACCAGTGAATGTCATTCCTCTGTGTCTCTTTAGTTAAGACCACATAACCAGTGAATGTCATTCCTCTGTGTCCCCTTTGGTTAAGGCCACGTAACCAGTGAATGTCATTCTTCTGTGTCCCTTTGGTAAAGACCACATGGCCATGGCCAGTGAATGTCATTCTTCTGTGTCCCTTTGGTTAAGACGACATGACCAGTGAATGTCATTCTGTGTTCCTTTGGTAAAGACCACATAACCAGTGAATGTCATTCTTCTGTGCTCCTTTGGTTAGGACCACATAACCAGGGAATGTCATTCTTCTGTGTCCCTTTGGTAAAGACCACATGGCCATGGCCAGTGAATGTCACTCTTCTGTGTCCCTTTGGTTAAGACCACATGACCAGTAAATGTCATTCCTCTGTGTCCCTTTGGTTAAGACCACATAACCAGTGAATGTCATTCCTCTGTGTCCCTTTGGTTAAGACCACATAACCAGTGAATGTCATTCTTCTGTGTCCCTTTGGTTAAGACCACATAACCAGTGAATGTCATTTTTCTGTGTCCCCTTTCGTTAAGACGACATGACCAGTGAATGCCATTCTTCTGTGTCCCTTTGGTTAAGACAAGGTTACCAGTATATGTCATTCCCCTGTGTTCCTTTTGGCAGAGACCATGTGACCAGTGAATGGCATTTCACTATGTCCTTCTTGGCAGAGACCATGTGACCAGTGAATGGCATTCTCCTGCATCCTTTTGGCAGAGACCACGTGACCAGAAAATGGAGCAAAGCTAAGAATTTCACAACTGAAACTCCACCACAAATTTGATAGGACTTAAAAGTATAGGTCCATTAAAGGAATTTTGATAAATGAGGGCCTCTCCGAGAATACACTATAATGATTAACTGCCATGTTATGTCTTTGTCTCTTCTATCCTCATCTCTCCCTCTCTGCACTGTCTTCTCTGTCTGATCCACACAGGTGACATGGAGTATTGGATGGAGCACACCTCTTGGCACAGCAGTGAGGCATCCCCAATGTCTTTGGTGAGACATGCGGGGCCGTAACATCCAGTTTCCTTTACCATCCACACCTCCCTTTGTTTTTATTTATACCTATGCATGTTTTCTTTTCCTTTTTTTTATATATATACATATCTATCTATATATATATATATATATATATATCCTTTTTTTTTTATCCCACACTTGTAGGGGACAGTCAAAGGGGAAAAAGAAAAACTAGTGAGCAGGCAGTTTTGTCGGATTCTAACACCTTGTCTGAAAGACAAAAGAGAATGGTGTGCTTTGGAGCCCACTCATTGGAAGAGGATTTGGAATGGTCTGAGCCTCAGATTAAAGACTCTGGGGTAGACACGTGTAGTAGCACCACCCTTAATGAGGAGCATAGCCATAGCGACAAGGTACTGACGTTGTGGAAGCCTGCATTTTGATCTGCTCATTTGGTCTTCGTTTGCTCTCTGTCACTCATTGAATTTAAAACATTTTTTTAACGACCAGGCAGATGGGGTTTATTTAAAGACTGCAGGGTAGTCAGGGGCCACCGGCCAATGACAAGCCACCTCTTTGGCAGTTGGGACTCATAACTGCTGTCTTTGAATGAGCTCCAGTCTGTTTTCTAGACACTGTAGTATTTCTTAAGGTGCAGAAAAGAAAAACAAAACTGAAAGAAAAAAAATATATATATATAAAAAAGAAAAATTAGACGAAAACCCCATTTCATTCTTGTATTGCCACCCCTTGGCAGGGCAAGAATAATAAAAAAAAAAATTGCCAGGCACCGAGAATTGTATTTTTGTTTGTGTAATGTAGACTGTGATATCTTATTTATTCACCGCATTTTATAACCACTGAGGTTGAATTGGCCGGGTCAACGGGTTCAAGAAATAAAGAACATGACAAACTACAAACAATCATTTTTAAATACAAATTTGGGTCTGTTTTCACAGAAAAGTTGTTTTTCTTTTTTCCCTTTCACTTTCATGTTATGTCCGTCCTCATCTGTCGTCCATTGTTTTTGTGTTGTTTGTGTTGTAGTGTGCCATTCATTGTTCTGTTTATTTTGCATTTAGCTTGACAGCAGTCATGACACATGTCAATTTTTCTCAATGTGCTCTCTATTTGTTAAATCTGCATGGAGCATGAACATGTGCTAAGCTAGAGGAACAGCTTTGATTACACAAGTTATATTGTGCTAGGTTATAAATCATCAATTGCGCCCATTCTGAAGCTTACCCAAAAAATTATTCTGCAGGTATGGGTAGACATCAATGAGAAGGATCACCTCCTGGCTTCTTCTATCTGTGGCAAGATTTCCCCCCACAAGTTCCTGTCTCTTCCCCTTCCCATTTGGCCATAACAAAGGTGTCACCTCCTTATAGTAGGGGCCCTCTTATTTGTTTGGTATTCATCAGAAACATCCAAGGGTGGAATAGTGCCCTCAACATTTAAAGTGATTGTAAACAATCACCTTGTAAAACAACCCATTCAGTTTAAAATAAATACGAAAGTCAAAACATTTTTGTATAGATATAAAAAAAAAATAAAAAAATTATAAATACCCTTTTTTTAAATAAACAATTGCATTCCCTCTGTTCTCAGTTGCATACTGGGGGGGGGGGGGGGGGGCTGACCACAGTGTGCTTTCCTGCTTAGTATGGTCAGTTTTTATTAGGAAAGCATGGGGACTAGCAGGAACACCAGGGATTTCACACAAGGGAAGCAATACAAAGAGAACAGGAGACTTTCTCATACAAGTACATGGTACAGCAGGCACATATCAGGAATATAAAGTGTTGGAGGTAACACACACTTTAAATTTGTAATGTCCATGGTGTTAGCCAATTCATTTGGGAATACTTGCTGTCTCAGCCTTAGAGATATCATAAGCAAACACTTGATTCAATGCACAAGCAACCTTGAAGCATCACTTCCTGGTGAAGTTGACAATATCTAGTTTTATTTAAAGTGGAACTTTAGTCAGAAAATAAAGTCCTGCTAGATCACTTTAGGCTGGCCCCTTTTGCAGGCATAGGTATGTAAAACATTGAAAATAAGTTGCCTATACTGTGTAAAATCCAGTAATACACTGTCTCACCCTGCTCTGCACACGCTCAGTTGCTCTCCATTTTTGGCATTGTGTCAAAAATCAGAGCTACTAGAGGCTGATCTGCTGATAGCGTAAAGATTTACTGCTTCTTAGGGGGCTCTGGGCTTCAGCAAAATGGCAGCCTTCAGCAAGAAAAAAACAGGAACAATGCTGGAGGCAATTTACAGCACACACTAATTTTGGTAGCATAATTATTCATGTGGAATGTATGTTCCTTGCTAAAGAACATTTTTTTTTTTTATCAAGTTGCTATGGGTAAAGTTCCACTTTAATAGGTATGTGAAGGCAAGATTTTTTTTTTTAGTTTTCGATAGGAAGGTAGTAAAGTCTTAGATCATGGTTATTTATTACTGTTTGTGTCCCACTGGCCAAATTTTCCTTTACTTGCAGACGCAACAGGAAATGAGAGGAAATATCTCCAAAAGTGAACAAATCATAGTTGCCGTCTTAATTTAAGAACGTGCCTTCACATTTCGCTCTGGTGACAACTTTGTAATTTTGGATTTCCCATCACTTTCTGTCTCAGTATCAGTTGTCACCAGGACAAACAGAGCAGGTAAATCTCACCAGCTTGGGCACCAAAATAAAAACCTAAGAGTGGGTCTAACCCTTCTATATGCTATCCAAAATTTGCAAAAATAATGTTTGCCTTGACATACGCTTGGCTTTCTGTCTCATAGCCACAGCAGGAAGTAAGGTAACATTTCCCAATGTGAGGGAAATCCCTTGTAGTCACCAAGGCCCCCATTGGTAGGTTTTCCCTCTACTCCTGTTCAGGTGAAAACCTAAAATTGTGGATTTTCTTTTACTCTTGGTGATAATGGTCATTAGGACAAATCGAGAGGATAAATCTCACTAATGGGGTGTTCTAATCCCTCTCCACTCTATCTAAAACTGAAAAAAAAATTTTGCCTTCAGTTAAACTTTAACTACAAGGTCTTCCTAGCTACACCATGGATTTTGCAATGCACTGCACTGGAAAAGACATTTACATCTTCCAATTTAAATTACCAGAAAAAGGGTTCTAGGAAAAAAAATATATGAAGGGAGAGAGAAAAAACAATGCAACCTTTTAGGGTTAGAGTGGTTTAGATTAAAAGGAACATTTTAGACCGGTTTTGTAAATTTACCATAGAAAGTCTACACAGGGCCAGAACATTTTACTTAGTTTGGGATGTGTTAGGGTAAAGTTAGAGCTTTAGTTATGTTATTACTGTCTGTGTCCCTGACAGGGAGATTTCCTGCCAGGAAAGCAAGCGATGGCTAATCTCTCCAATAGGGACAAGGACAAAAACACATTTTTACTAGAATATCTGTCCAATGGGGACAGAGACAAATCACATTTTTAGTAGAATGGGGAAATGCTAGACCTTCTGACAGTGGTTTTTACTGCTGTCCATGCATTCCTGTCCCCATTACACCTAATCCTCCATTTCTTGAATGGGGACAAGAAATAAAGGAACATCTCCACAATGGGGTCACAGACAGAAATACAAATCTGAAGGTTTTGTAAGTTTTTGGCTTGTTTAAAGTACAACCCAGGCCAGGCTGTGGACATTCTATTATTCACATATTTTTAACATACATATTAAAAAGTCCTTGCTGACTTCTGTAGCTACAGCTGTGGCCAAAAGTTTTGAGAATGACACAAATATTAATTTTCACAAAGTTCGCTGCCTCAGTTTTTCTGATGGCAATTTGCATATACTCCAGAATGTTATGAAGAGTGATCAGATGAATTGCAATTAATTGCAAAGTGCCTCTTTGCCATGAAAATGAACTTAATCCCATAAAAAAGATTTTCACTGCATTTATGAAGAAGTCTTCAGGGTGCCCAAGAAAGTCCAGCAAGTGCCAGGACTGTCTCCTACAGTTGATTCAGTTGGTTCAGTGTAGAGCTTGCTCGGGAATGGCAGCAGGCAGGTGTGAGTGTATCTGCACGCACAGCGAGGCAAAGACTTTTGGAGGATGCCCTGGTGTCAAGAAGGGCAGCAAAGAAGCCACTTCTCTCCAGGAGAAACATCAGGGACAGACTGATATTCTGTAAAAGGTACAGGGATTGGACTGCTGAGGACTGGGGGTAATGAATCCCCTTTCCGATTGTTTGGGGCATATGGAAAAAAAACCTTGTCTGGAGAAGAAAAGGTGAGTGCTACCATCAGTCCTGTGTCATGCCAACAGTAAAGCATCTTGAGGCCATTCATGTGTGTGGTTGTTTCTCAGCCAAGGGAATGGGCTCACTCACAATTTTTCAAGATACAGCCATGAATAAAGAATGGTACAAAAACATCCTCCGAGAGCAACTTCTCCCAACAGTTTGGTGATGAACAATGCCCTTTCCAGCCTGACGGAGCACCTTGCCATTAGGCAAAAGTGATAACTAAGTGGTTTGGGGAACAAAACATCAAAATTTTGGGTCCCTGGCCAGGAAACTCCCCAGACCTTAATCCCATCGAGAATTTGTGGTCAATCCTCAAGAGGCAGGTGAACAAAATAAAACCCACAAATTTTAACAAACTGCAAGCATGGATTATGCAAGAATGGGCTGCCATCAATCAGAATGTGGCCCAGAAGTATGCCAGGGCGTCAGAGGTCTTGAAAAAGAAGGGTCAACACTGCAAATATTGACGCTTTGCATAAGCTTAATGTAGGTGTCACTAAAAATCTTTGCCGCTTATGAAATGCTTATAATTATACTTTAGTATACCATAGTAACATCTGACAAAAAGGTCTAAAAACACTGAAGCAGCAGACTTTGTGAAAATTAATATTTGGCGAAAGCTGTACAGGCACTGGAGCATTTAATTCTTAAAATATACAGCAGAAGCAATCTCACTTTCAGCAGCTCAGCTTATTCTACTCCCCCCCCCCCCCCCCCCCCCCAGCAGTGACTTGGTACCCTTTCAGGATTTTTATCTCTAACATATACAGTGCCTTGAAAAAGTATCCGTACCCCTTGACATTTCCCACATTTTGTCATGTAACAACCAAAAACGTAAATGTATTTTATTGGGATTTTATGTGATAGACCAACACAAAGTGGCACATAATTGTGAAGTGGAAGGAAAATGATCAATGTGTTTCTAAATTTTTTACAAACAAATATCTGAAAAGTGTGGTGTGCATTTGTATTCAGCCTCCTTTATTCTGATACCAGTAACTAAAATCTAGTGGACCTAATTGCCTTCATAAGTCACCTAATTAGTAAATAGAGTCCTCCTGTGTGTAATTTAATCTCAGTATAAATACAGCTGTTCTGTGAAGCCCTCAGAGGTTAGAGAACTTAGTGAACAAACATCATGAAGGCCAAGGAACACACCAGAGAGATCAGGGATAACGTGGAGAAGTTTAAAGCAGGGTTAGGTTATAAAAAATAGTCCAAATACTCACAGAGCACTGTTCAATCCATCATCCGAAAATGGAAAGAGTATGGCACAACTGCAAACCTACCAAGATCCACAGCTCAGGTGGGAGAATCTGTCCACAGGACAACTATTAGTTGTGCACTCCACAAATCTGGTCTTTATGGAAGAGTGGCAATAAGAAAGCCATTGTTGAAAGAAAGCCATAAGAAGTCCTGTTTGCAGTTTGCGAGAAGCCATTTGGGGGACACAGCAAACATGTGGGAGAAGGTGCTCTGGTCAGATGAGACCAAAATTGAACTTTTTGGCCTAAAAGCAAAATGCTATGTGTGGCGGAAAACTAACACTGCACATCACCCTTAACACACCATCCCCACCGTAAAACATGGTGGTGGCAGCATCATGTTGTGGGGATGCTTTTCTTCAGTAGGGACAGGGAAGCTGGTCAGAGTTGATGGGAAGATGGATGGAGCCAAATACAGGGCAATCTTAGAAGAAAACCTGTTCAAAACTGCAAAAGACTTGAGACTGGGGCGGAGGTTCACTTTCCAGCAGGACAATGACCCTAAGAGCCCATTCACACAGGGACGACTTGTCAGGCGACCTAGTCCCCGGACAAGTCGCCTCCCGTTCTGTACAATGGAACCGTTCTAATCATAATAAACAAATAAAGTCAATAAACCGACTTAGAAAAAGGTTCCTGTACGACTTTGGGGGCGACTTGCATAGACTTCTATACAGAAGTCGTTTTGCAAGTCGCCGCGGAAGTCGTTTGCAGGTCGCCTCGCTGAGGCGACCTGCAAGTCGTGTTGCCCCTGTGTGAATGGGCTGTAAACATACAGCCAGAGCTACAATGGAATGGTTTAGATCAAAGCATTTTCATGTGTTAGAATGGCCCAGTCAAAGTCCAGACCTAAATCCAACTGAAAATCTGTGGCAAGACTCGAAAATTGCTGTTCACAGACACTCTCCATCCAATTTGACAAAGCTTGAGCTATTTTGCAAATAAGAATGGGCAAAAATGTCACTCTCTAGATTTGCAAAGCTGGTAGAGACATCTCCAAAAAGACTTGCAGCTGTAATTGCAGTGAAAGGCGGTTCTACAAAGTATTGACTCAGGAGGGCTGAATACAAATACACGCCACACTTTTCAGATATTTATTTGTAAAAAATGTTGAAAACCATTTATCATTTTCCTTCTACTTCACAATGATGTGCCACTTTGTGTTGGTCTATCACATAAAATCCCAATAAAATACATTTACGTTTTTGGTTGTAACATGACAAAATTTGGAAAATGTCAAGGGGTATGAATACTTTTTCAAGGCACTGTACATAGAGTGTACAGGAAGAGGGGAGATCAGAGTGCAAAGACCCAATTTGGGCAACTTCAGTTCTGGAATATGTAACATGTTCCAGCGTATGTCTCCTCTCCCCCTGATCCATCCTACCTGTGACAGCAGGCAGGGCATGTTCTACCTGCACCCACTGTCACAAGTTGAAAACAGCATGGCTGTGGGGGCAGGAAACTGTGCTTGTACTTCTCTATAAACAACGAGAGTGCTGGTGAGTGCTCTCATAGCTTATTCATCTTCCTGCTGTCAAGTAACTGCCGGGCAGATGGCTATCCCGAGAATCTGCAGGAGCCTGACATTGCACCTGTGATTTACTGATCACGAGTGCAATGCTCTGCAGGCTTTTTAGAACTATTATAATAAATTCACATTTTACTTGCAAAATGTGCATTTATTATATTTTGTTTCCAGAAGGTGAACTTATTCTTTAGGTTATTCTATCAATAAGGGAAAGGGAGGACAAACAGTGTGAAGTGCAGGCACCTTAAGGGTCACATATATGCAACAGCTTGCCAAATCTACCTACCATGGTAACATTCTGAGCCGTACTGACAAGCAAAGCTCCAAGCAAAACACAAGCTTGCTGTGAAACCCCACCTCCACAGGCCCATTACTTTATGGGCAGCCTTGCTAATAGGTATACATAGGAGTTAGGAAGTGGTGGAAGGTATTAGCACTGAAGTGTGGAGAAGCTGTGCCATAAGTGCAGCCTTAGATTTGGCAGTGATCTTCAGTGCGCTGCGTCTTGTGGTGAAAATGTATGTACATTTGTTCGTTGCCAATGATGCAAAAAAACGAATGTTATTTGACTATTTTCTGTGCTAGACAAATGTTTGCATTCGATTTAAAATAGCAAATACCACATTTGGCCTTTAGATGGTGCAAATTATCATATGGAATTATGCGTACCGCCATCTAGTGGCTAAATGCATGTTTTTTCCATTTTCAATCACTTAAAAACATTTGTCCAAAACAGGAAATAGCCTAATAACACTTGCTTTTCATGCACCATTCACACAGAGCGAATGTATGTGCACCTTCACTGGGTGAGAATGCATACTCATCAATATCTTCATCCCCAGGACACTGTCACCACTATCCATGACCCACCCCATCACGTTATATATGGCCAAACTACAGGCAGTCCTGCCCAGATTTCACCCACTTTCGGTGTGATCCCACCCAGATCATGCCCACCATGTGGACAGCCCCACTCTTAATTATGTAAAAGCCACTTTGGCCACAATCCCAAACGCTAACAACCTTTTTTCTCCCCTCTTTCCCCATTTTGCGGATCCTATTATTTTAAATGAGATAAATAGCACTGATATATTGTGTGTAATCAGAGCTACGCATTTGCATATGCTTTTGTCAGGTTCTACAAATCATCTTTTGAGAGTCAATTAAATAAGAAAAGACTGTGATTTGTCTAAATCTTGGTACACAGTTGGAGAACCCCCTGTTGTACTGTAACATATACAAATTGTCCTGTTAGGATTTTCAGTATGCCTTCGGCACTATATGGGGTAAACCATATTTTCATATACTACACACTACAGGGATGTAAAAGACAGCACAGCAGTACATGAAAAAATACCACTTAACATCACTGACAATTTTTCATTACATTTGCAACAATTTTTATAATTGTTAACAGAGCTGGGTAGATTTAGGACTTCAGGGTTTTATTGGGGGGGGGGGAGAGATTTATAACAGGAAGTGAAGGTACATCTCTCCAATAGCGGCTCAGACCAAAACAAAGTAACGTTTGGTGGAGTGAGGAGGGGTTAGAACCTCTAACAATGTTTTTTTATTGCTGTCTGTGACTTCTTGTCCTTGTGACTACCCCTGCCTTCTTCTATGGTCACCACGGGGTTTGGAAGTAAGGGAAAAATCTCCCTTGAGGAATTACAGACAGAAAAAAAAAAGTTTGACAGAAGTTGTGTCTCTTCCCCACTATATGGTGGTCTTTAAATGTTAAAGGTTATAAATAAAAATGAAGAAAAAACATATTACCATAAAGCTTTGTTAACCACTTCAATACAGGGCATTTACACCCCCTTCCTGCCCAGGCCAATTTTCAGTTTTCAGCGCTGTAACATTTTGAATGACAATTGCGCAGTCATGCAACACTGTACCCATATGAATTTGTTTCCCCACAAATAGAGCTTTCTTTTGGTGGTATTTGATCACCTCTGCGATTTTTATTTTTTGCGCTATAAACAAATGAAGAGTGACAAGTTTGAAAAAAACAGAATATTTTTTTACTTTTTGCTATAATAAATATCCAATTTTTAAAAAGAAAAAACTATTTTTTTCTCTCAGTTTAGGCCGACAAGTATTCCTCTACATATTTTTGGTAAAAAATTGCAATAACCGTATATTGATTGGTTTGCACAAGTTATAGCGCCTAGAAAATAGGGGATAGATTTATGGCATTTTTATTATTATTATTTTTTTTTACTAGTAATGGCGGTGATCTGCGATTTTTATCGTGACTTTGACATTGCAGCGGACATATCCAACACTTTTGACACTATTTTGGGACCATTCACATTTACACAGCGATAAGTGCTATAAAAATGCACTGATTACTGTATAAATGTCACTGGCAGGATAGATTTAACACTAGGGGTGATCAAGGGGTTAAATGTGTTACCTAGGGAGTGATTCTAACTGTGGGGGGGAGAGGACTGACTTGGGGAGGAGACCGATCGGTGTCCCTATATACAAGGAACACACGATCAGTCTCCTCTCCCCTGACAGGACATGGATCTGTGTGTTTACACAAACAGAACCACGGTCCTGCTCTGTAACGAGCGAACGCAAGTGCTCAGCGGTCATTGCGGGCACCAGGCATGCGCATCGGCACCTCTGTGACGCCGCGGCGTGCGCACCCCCCCAATACGACGCCTGCCCAGGATGGGAGATCCTATCTGCGGACGTCATATGTCTATGGGCGGTTAGGGAAGTGGTTAACAGTCTTGCTGGGATAGATAAATAGAAGGAATAAAATCTTTCCTGGAGAAAATGCTGGTTCCTGGTTCCCTTCAGTACTGCTCAACCATGTGAACTTTTCTACTGCAGGGGAGGATCAAAGTTCATATTGGCTAAATGTCTTCTTTAGCAAACATCACACAACCAGGATCATATAGACGTTTTCCAGCATTAAAGCGTCATTTAACCCAGAATATGAAATATGATCATTACATGCTATATAACATAATGTTCACACTCACAAAGCCACTAAAGCATTTGTTTTGAGTAGAGTTAAACAAACCTGGTTAATTCTGCCTTCAGCTGTCCCTCTCATCTTCTCTGTGCCCCTATTGCAGGCTGAGAATGTGCAGACCAGCTGGTGTCCTCTACTGAGCATGCTTAGTTCAAAGCTCTTAATTTCCTCCTTTTTCTTATCAGGGCAGCCCATGTGACTGTAGAGTCACACATGTGGGTGTATACATAGTGGTAAATGACACTCCCCTCCCTCCTCCTCCATGTACTCCTATTACAAAACACTATGAGGGGGGGGGGGGATATAGTATGCTGATTGATTACATTCACAATGAAACTCCCAAAAAAAGCTTAGCCCCCCCCCAAGGATCTTTCCCTGCGGATGCCAAAGAACAGGGAAAGTTAATGTGACCACACAACAGAGCTGAAGGAATAAGGTACTTAGAAATACAGTGGCATGATATATATCAAGGATCCTCAAACTACGGCCCTCCAGCTGTTGTGGAACTACAAATCCCATGAGGCATTGTAAAACTCTGACATTCACAGACATGACTAGGCATGATGGGAATTGTAGTTCTTGAATAACTGGAGGGCACTAGTTTGAAGACCCCTGATATATATGAGTTATGGCAATTAACACTTCTCTGTTTAGTATCACTTTAAAGGGAGCATGCAGCAGCATTTTCTCCAGGAAAAAATAATCATTTTTCTAATTAAACCTCATGCATAGGACCACTTTAACTTTCTTTCACCTGTTTTTAGTTTACACATGGTGGAAGCATATCTGTACTATACCTTCCAACCCGACCTACTTCATAACACAGCAAATACTTTCCTTTTGGACTTCTCTCCAACTTTTTAATTAAAATCACCTTACATTTCAGTCAATTCTTCACAAGCATTTTGTACTTGTGAGGAATGGGTCATGGTAGATGGTCTGTGATACAGAAATCTCAAAAAGCTAATGACAACACTGAAGCAGAATGCTCTTCTAGGTGATAGGGTAGGGAAGAACTCCAGGTTGTGCAGATCTCTACATAGGGTGGGGTGAGATGCCCTCCTTATGAAGAGCTCTTGAGGTGTAAAGTTTGTCATCCGGCAGGCTTGTGTTGACTGCTCACGGAAATGCATTCATCAGATTGCCAAATAAACTCTCACACAATCATATAACACTCACAACTATATCTAGCTGCCTGCAGGGCAGTTCACTGTGCATTGTGAGCAGAAATGTGATCACTGCCAAATGTTAAATCTGAAAATCTCTGGATTGTGGAAACAGAGGTAAGTGTTAATTCAGTTCCTCAAGTACAGGCTGTGTAAAACCTGGAGTTCTTCATTAAAAAAATACCCCCCCTTCTGCAAAGTTTTGCAAAAGTTATTTATGAAGCATGAGGTTCTCAATGCTTAGGGCTCATTTACACTTGCTTCGGCTTCAACAAGGCTTCGGACAGGCTTTGTTAAAGCTCTCTGAATGGCAGTCAAAGCTCCTGTCACTAAATAAAATGGTTAGCTTATGCCCTGTACACACAGTCGGACATTGATCGGACATTCCGACAACAAAATCCATGGATTTTTTCAGACGGATGTTGGCTCAAACTTGTCTTGCATACACACGGTCACACAAAGTTGTCGAAAAATCCAATTGTTCTGAACGCGGTGACGTAAAACACGTACGTCGGGACTATAAACGGGGCAGTAGCCAATAGCCTTCGTCTCTTAATTTATTCTGAGCATGCGTGGCACTTTGTGCGTCGGATTTGTGTACACACAGTCAGAATTTCCGACAACGGATTTTGTTGTCTTAAAATTTTATAGCCTGCTCTCAAACTTTGTGTGTCGGAAATTCCGATGGAAAATGTGTGATGGAGCCTACACACGGTCGGAATTTCCAACAACAAGGTCCTATCACACATTTTCCATCGGAAAATCCTATCGTGTGTACGGGGTATTACAGTCCTGTTTACACCTGCTGTTGCTTTGCTTCAAAAATTATACCCCATGTAGCTTTAGTGGTGCTTCAAAGTGTCTTCAAAGCCTCCATAGAAGTCTATGGCAAAGCTCACTTGAAGCCCCACCAAGGCCTCATCGAAGCCCCATGAAGCCTCACCAAAGCCCCGTCAAAGCTCCACCAAAGCCTCACTGAAACCTCATCGAAGGACCAAGCAAAAGCAGGTGTAAACAGGACTGTAAGCTAACCATTTTATTTAATGACAGGAGCTTTGACTGGCATTCAGAGAGCTTTAACAAAGCGTGTCTGAAGCCATGTTTTGAAGCAAGTGTAAACTAGCCCTTAATCTGAAAATTAGATGATTTTTGAAGCCCCTGTATCCCATTAGATGTTAGCAATCTATGCAGATGACTCTTTAAAGTTGCAGCATACCTTTCCAAGGTAGAAACTAGGGTTATCTTTAGGTAATTTAAATAATTAAAAAGTTTTACTACAGTAGAATCTTTAAATCACATATGCACATTGAGGTTAATTTACTGGTATTGGTGGTATTTGATCACCGGTGCGGTTTTTATTTTTTGCGCTATAAACAAAAAAAGAGCGACATTTAAAAAAAAAAAAACTATATTTTTTACTTTTTGCTGTAATAAATATCCCCAAAAATGTTTTTAAAAAACAAATTTCTTCATCAGTTTAGGCCAATATGTATTCTTCTACATATTTTTGGTAAAAAAAAACGCATTAAGCGTATATTGATTGGCTCGCGCAAAAGTTATAGCGTCTACAAAATTGGGGATAGATTTATGCCTCCTTTTTTTTTTTTTTTACTAATAATGGCGGTGGTGATCTGCGAAATTGCGGCGGACAGGTCGGACACTTTTGATGCTTTTTTGGGACCATTGACATTTATACAGTGATCAGAGCTTTAAAAAATGCACTGATTACTGTGTAAATGTCACTGGCAGGGAAGCTGTTAACACTAGGGGGCGATCAAGGGGTTAAATGTGTTCTCTTGTGAGTTTTTTCTAACTGTGGGGGGTGGGACTGAGTGGGGGAGGAGACATATCGCTGTTCGTAATTACTACGAACAGCAGATCTGTCTCTTCTCTCCTGTCAGAATGAGAATTTGTGTGTTTGCATACACAAATCCCCGTTCTGGCTCTCGTGCCCACGATCGTGCCCACCGGCCATGCGCATCGGGTCCCCCTGCTATGGCTCTTAAAGGAGCCAAGGTACGGGTATGTCGTTTCGCGAGAACGAACCACTTTGCCGATGTAAATGTACGTGAGACGGTCGGCAAGTGGTTAAAGAAGGTCAACTGCAGGCCAGAAGAAGGTCAACTGTAGATCAGAAGTAGGTCAACGAGCAGTAGGTCTGAAGTAGGTCAACAGAAGGTCAACTGTAGGTCTGAAGAAGGTCAAGTGCAGGTCAGAATTAAGTAAACTGTAAGTCAGAAGAAGGTCAGTTGCAGGTCAAATGCAACTGCAAAGAATATCAGGTGGAACTCAGAAACATCTAAAACTGATATCAAACAGGAGCTACAGGAGGGTGGAGGATCTAGAATGCTGACAACTGTTGCATCTAAACTTTATTTGGCAGCTATAAACAATTTGGCCACATAATAAACTATTTGGTCATGGATTAAAATAGGGAGGCCATTTTTTTAATAACACTGCACGATAAATTAGCTTGTCTGTTGTAAATCAGTTTTTACAAGTGAATGAGAAAAATACCCATACCGTATATTACTCACTTTTATATTCTTTAATTAACTGACTCTCATTATTGCTGGAATTAGGCTCAATTCACAAAGCTAACACACCAGGGTAAGGATCATGCCTTTCTTTTTTTTAACAACGACATTTATTTTCTGAATTTTGTTGCAGACTCCAATTGATTTTGCTGAAAATAAAGATCCTTATCCTTGTGTAAAGCTTCATTAATATAGCCTATTTCTAATGCTCCTGTAGAAAAGAATTAGGCTTTATATAAGCTTTTATGGAACATATTGTATGTGTAGTTCCCCACCAGCCTACAAGTACACCTGTATGTAAATGAGCTCTGTAACCCTTCAGAAAAAGAAAAAAGATAAATATCTATTTAGGCCTATTGAAGGGTTCCTTATATCACTCATCCATTGTAGGCAATTTAGGGAGCACAGGACCCTGCAGAGAACCTCCATAGCGCTTATCTTGTACACAAAGTAGGTGTTTGGAGTCACTTCTGGTTTCGCTTTTCTAGATAAGCAATGCGAGGAGGGCTATGGAATCTTTTAGGGTTATAGCAGAGTACCATAGTATCCCCTACCCTCTAGAAGTTGATGTGCACCTCCTAGATGCTGAACGTGTCAGCAGTTAATGAGAGGCATTGCAGTTTTCCTGGCTCCCCTATGCTCTCTGGAACCAAGGGGAGGTTAAGGATCCTTCACCAAGTCTTTACCTGTATTTGACTTGTTTTTTTTACCAAAGGTATTGTCCCTTTACCATATATTAAACAAGTAAAAGTGGCTGGTAGAAAATGTAGACACTGGAGTTGGGTGCCTTTTTTATCATTGCAGAATAGGCTCCAGGGGTTGTAGTAGAGTTTTGAGTAACAGGCTCAACTTTTTTATCATTGCAGAATAGGCTCCAGGGGTTGTAGTAGAGTTTTGAGTAACAGGCTCAACTTTTTTATCATTGCAGAATAGGCTCCAGGGGTTGTAGGAGAGTTTTGAGTAACAGGCTCAACTTTTTTATCATTGCAGAATAGGCTCCAGGGGTTGTAGGAGAGTTTTGAGTAACAGGCTCAACTTTTTTATCATTGCAGAATAGGCTCCAGGGGTTGTAGTAGAGTTTTGAGTAACAGGCTCAACTTTTTTATCATTGCAGAATAGGCTCCAGGGGTTGTAGGAGAGTTTTGAGTAACAGGCTCAACTTTTTTATCATTGCAGAATAGGCTCCAGGGGTTGTAGGAGAGTTTTGAGTAACAGGCTCAACTTTTTTATCATTGCAGAATAGGCTCCAGGGGTTGTAGTAGAGTTTTGAATAACAGGCTCAACTTTTTTATCATTGCAGAATAGGCTCCAGGGGTTGTAGGAGAGTTTTGAGTAACAGGCTCAACTTTTTTATCATTGCAGAATAGGCTCCAGGGGTTGTAGTAGAGTTTTGAGTAACAGGCTCAACTTTTTTATCATTGCAGAATAGGCTCCAGGGGTTGTAGGAGAGTTTTGAGTAACAGGCTCAACTTTTTTATCATTGCAGAATAGGCTCCAGGGGTTGTAGTAGAGTTTTGAGTAACAGGCTCAACTTTTTTATCATTGCAGAATAGGCTCCAGGGGTTGTAGGAGAGTTTTGAGTAACAGGCTCAACTTTTTTATCATTGCAGAATAGGCTCCAGGGGTTGTAGGAGAGTTTTGAGTAACAGGCTCAACTTTTTTATCATTGCAGAATAGGCTCCAGGGGTTGTAGTAGAGTTTTGAGTAACAGGCTCAACTTTTTTATCATTGCAGAATAGGCTCCAGGGGTTGTAGGAGAGTTTTGAGTAACAGGCTCAACTTTTTTATCATTGCAGAATAGGCTCCAGGGGTTGTAGGAGAGTTTTGAGTAACAGGCTCAACTTTTTTATCATTGCAGAATAGGCTCCAGGGGTTGTAGTAGAGTTTTGAATAACAGGCTCAACTTTTTTATCATTGCAGAATAGGCTCCAGGGGTTGTAGGAGAGTTTTGAGTAACAGGCTCAACTTTTTTATCATTGCAGAATAGGCTCCAGGGGTTGTAGTAGAGTTTTGAGTAACAGGCTCAACTTTTTTATCATTGCAGAATAGGCTCCAGGGGTTGTAGGAGAGTTTTGAGTAACAGGCTCAACTTTTTTATCATTGCAGAATAGGCTCCAGGGGTTGTAGGAGAGTTTTGAGTAACAGGCTCAACTTTTTTATCATTGCAGAATAGGCTCCAGGGGTTGTAGGAGAGTTTTGAGTAACAGGCTCAACTTTTTTATCATTGCAGAATAGGCTCCAGGGGTTGTAGTAGAGTTTTGAGTAACAGGCTCAACTGCTGTTCACTTTATTAGAATATAACAACAGGGACAAACTTTGCCACAACATAACCTCTTAACAGCAGCTATATATAAAAACGTCAAGACCTTGCCATCAGTGGCTTTGCTTTGCTTATTAGCAGTGGAACTTGGGAAGGTGGGTTGAGGTTTAAAATAACCCTTCCAAGCTACCCCTAAAGACATTATAGTTTTAAAAAAAGAAAGACAATACCTATTTTTCCGAACTGCCTCCTTTGCACCTTTTTGGTTTCTTCTGTACTACAGGTGTTCTTGAAGGCTACAAATCTCCTGTTACTGCTGTACTGTTGAAAACATGCTCTAACATATTTTTCTCGTGTTTCTCCCTACACAAATCAGCACCCTGTTACGTGGCAAGCGTCCAAAGATGGCGACCGATTAATTGGCCGCATCTTATTAAATAAGCGGTTAAAAGATGGCAGCGTGCCTCGAGATTCTGGAGCTATGCTTGGTCTCAAGGTAAGTGCTGGATTATGTGGATAGAGGAGGATCTTGGGGTCATGATTAGAATCTGTGTTGTTTGCATTTTAGATGTGGTACTTTTGATTTCTTTGAAAGACGGAGGATGCTGAAATTTGCAATAAATGTGGCAAACCAGAATTTTAAAACTGCACAGATGCAAAGTGTGTCAATAGAACCAGAAAGGAGGGGTTGTAAAGCAAGGTTTGCTCCATATTTTAGAGCTTCCACAATACCTAAGCAGCTATGATCTGCTTAGACAACTGTAAGTGCTTGCTTTCAGTCCCTGCTGGCAGTTTAATAACTGGAAATGCTCAAAAACTTTATCAAAAATGTTGTTCTTGCAGTGGGCAGATGATGAGCCATGTCCAGGTCTTTGTGACAGTGGAAGGGGTCCCAGAACTTGCTCAATCCACATCTGGATGTGCACCTAAGATCTTGTCTCCTCTCCCCCCATCTATTTTAAATACCCCTTATACAGTGAGGGAAAAAATTATTTGATCCCCTGCTGATTTTGTACATTTGCCCACCGACAAATGATCAGTCTATAGTTTTAATGGTAGGTTTATTTTAACATTGAGAGACAGTATAACAACAAAAATATACAGAAAAACGCATTTAAAATAAGTTGTAAATTGATTTGCATTTTAGTGAAATAAGTATTTGACCCCTTCACAAAACATGATTTAGTAGTTGGTGGCAAAACCCTTGTTGGCAATCACAGAGGTCAGACATTTCTTGTAGTTGGCCACCAGATTTGCACACAAATTTTGTCCCACTCCTCTTTGCAGATCCTCTCCAAGTCATTAAGGTTTTGAGGCTGACATTTGATAACTTGAACCTTCAGCTTCCTCCACATACTTTCTATGGGATTAAAGTCTGAAGACTGGCTAGGCCAGTCCAGGACCTTAATGTGCTTCTTCTTGAGCCATTCCTTTGTTGCTTTGGCTGTGTGTTTTGGGTCACTGTCATGCTGGAATACCCATCCATGACCCATTTTCAAAGCCCTGGCTTTTCACCCAAGATTTGACAGTACATGGCCCCGTCCATCGTCCCTTTGATGCAGTGAAGTTGTCCTGTCTGCTTAGAAGAAAAACACCCACAAATCATAATGTTTCCACCTCCATGTTTGACGGTGGGGATGGTGTTATTGGGATCATAGGCAGCATTCCTCCTCCTCCAAACATGGTGAGTTGAGTTGATGCCAAGGAGCTTGATTTTGGTTTCATCTGACCACAACACTTTCACCCAGTTCTCCTCAATCATTCAGATGTTCATTAGCAAGCTTCAGATGGGCCTGTACATATGCTTTCTTGAGTAGGGGGACCTTGCGGGCGCTGCAGGATTTCAGTCCTTCACCGCGTAGTATGTAACCAATTGTTTTCTTGGTGACTATGGTCCCAGCTGCCTTGAGATCTCTGACAAGATTCTCCCGTGTAGTTCTGGGCTGATACCTCACCATTCTCGTGATCATGATTGAAACTTCACGAAGTGAGATCTTGCATGGAGTCTCAGACTGAGGGAGATTGACAGTTATTTTGTGTTTCTTTTTTTTACGAAAAAATTGCACCAACTGTTGTCACCTTCTCATAAAGCTGCTTGGTGATGGTCTTGTTGCACATTCCAGTCTTGTGTAGGTCTACAATCTTGTCCCTGACATCCTTTGACAGCACTTTGGTCTTGGCCATGGCGGAGAAATTGGAATCTGATTGATTGATTGCTTCTGTGGACAAGTGTCTTTTGCACAGGTAACAAGCTCAGATTAGGAGCACTCCGTTTAAGGCAGTGCTCCTAATCTCAGCTCGTTACCTGTATAGAAGACACCTGGGAGTCAGAAATCTTGCTGATTGATAGGGGATCAAATACTTATTTCACTCATTAGAACACAAATCAATTTATAACTTTTTTGAAATGTGTTTTTCTGGATATTTTTGTTGTTCTGTCTCTCACTGTTAAAATAAACCTACCATTAAAATTATAGACTGATCATTTCTTTGTCAGTGGGCAAACGTACAAAATCAGTGGGGGATCAAATACTTTTTCCCTCATTGTACATATCTAAAATGCAGTAGTCTTCTGGCCAGTCATATGATGTCTTGGGTTTTCTTCTTCCTGCGGTGGTAATTGGCAGTCTTATGCCCCGTACACACGGTCGGATTTTCCGATGGACAATGTCCGATCGGAGCGTGTTGTCGGAAATTCCGACCGTGTGTGGGCTCCATCGGACATTTTCCATCGGATTTTCCGACACACAAAGTTGGACAGCAGGAGATAAAATTTTCCGACAACAAAATCCGTTGTCGGAAATTCCGATCGTGTGTACACAAATCCGATGGACAAAGTGCCACGCATGCTCAGAATAAATAAAGAGATGAAAGCTATTGGCCACTGCCCCGTTTATAGTCCCGACGTATGTGTTTTACGTCACCGCGTTCAGAATGATCGGATTTTCTGACAACTTTGTGTGACCGTGTGTATGCAAGACAAGTTTGAGCCAACATCCGTCGGAAAAAATCCTAGGATTTTGTTGTCGGAATGTCCGAACAAAGTCCGACCGTGTGTACGGGGCATTACAGTATTCTACTGTGAGCCCAGGACAACTTCACTGTCATTAAACCTGAAAGAGAACCAGTGCTAGATGTCAGGAGAGGTGAGTCTTCAGGAGACAGCAATTAAGTGGAGGTAAGTATTGCAATAGGTGCTGGCCAGATATTTTATTTTTTTAATACTGAAGTTCCTCTTTAACCCTTTTTACTGATTACTATGCTTCTTCAGTAGTGAATGAACACGGGAGCAATCAGTACTGATCGCTTCTATGTTCATTCAGGAAAGGAAGGGGGCTGGTAAACAGGAGGGGGATGGGGAATCGCATTTTAGGTGACTAGCTAGTCATTTGCTACACATAGCTATTGGTTTGTTCAGCAAAGTCTGCTGAACAGTTCTGCTATAAGTTCATGGTCACTAAAGTGACCATGAGCTTATATCAGAAGGAGTAATGCCAGATCCGTATGGCATATGGACCTGGCCATCTGCAAGCAGTGCTGTAGGTCCGTACGCCATATGGACCTGGCAGCAAAAGGGTTAAAGGGGTTGTAAAGGTATACATTTTTTCACCTTAATGCATTCTATGCATTAAGGTGAAAAAACTTTTGATAATACCGCCGCCCCCAGCACCCCCGTTTTACTTACCTGACACCTCGAAACTCGGCCGCTCGTTCCCGACCTCCATTCAGCCAATCAGCCTGGTCGCTGATTGGCTATAGTGGATGGATTGAAGGCAGCGCAGCCATTGGCTCGCGCTGCTGTCAATCACATCCAATGACGCGGCGCGCCGGGGGGCAGGGCCGAGTGATACAGCGAGCGGCTATAGCCGCCGGCTGTATCACGGGAGCGCGCCCGCAATAACTAACCACCATGCGAGGGAGCTCGCATTAAGGTGGTTAGTTATTGCGGGGAGGAGCTGAGACAGCCGCCGAGGGACCCCAGAAAAGCAGGTTCGGGGCCACTCTGTGCAGAACGAGCTGCACAGTGAAGGTAAGTATGACATGTTTGTTATTTTTAAAGAAAAAAAAAATTACCTTTACAACCCCTTTAAAGGCACACATTTCTTTTTTGTTTTCTTTTCTTTTATTTACTTGCATGGGAAAACATTTGTCACATTTGTCAGGCCTGGCTTTAATAATTCTCATTTGATCTCCCTCTTTGGTTGATTTGAACCACCTATTTGCATGTATAGATAGATTGAAAACATTGGTTTTGTCTTTATGATTCATGGATAACACCAATTTGCACCATCATAGCATTTATTTGGTGAACATGACATATAGGCCATAAACAAATCTTCAGCCTTATTTTTTCTCCTGGTAACACAGATTGGCTGCTTTTCAGGTACAGCTTAGTGTTCAATAAAATACTGAAACTATGGATTATCAGAGCACAATTCATTCTGAGCTATACTAATCGGCTTTCTACAATTTGCTGGAATTTTTAATTGGGAAAGAACAACATTTAATTGAAATATGACTTAATTGAGACAGAACAAGGTCAGGAGAAAAGAGATCTAATACTTGAAACAGTAAAAGGATGAACCTCTTAGAATTGCTAGAGATTGTAGTATACATTAAGGTGAAGCTGTTACTTTTCCACATAAAAAAAGCCATTTTACATCATGAACCAAATGAATCTCATTAATTCCCTGGGAAATGGCAAACTACACTTGCAGCATACACTGAAGGGGGGGGGGGGGGGGTGATATCAATAAATGTATGCCAGAATTTGATACTTGGAGGAAAGTCTCATGGGTTAGTAAGTGTACTAACTCATCTATGGAAAGGTCTAAGAAGAACCAATCAATCTCGATATGCTGTCTGAGTTTGAGTCTTAAAGCGTATCTCCACTAAAACAAAATCGCCAAACAGAACACCTCCAAAAAATATTATTTCCTGCTTGTGTGATTGGCTCTCTGATTTCCCCAGCAGTCTGTCTAAGATACAAATTAAAATTTAGGCATCCCCTGCAACAGAAATGTAAATTTTTTTGGTGATATACTCCTTAAAGGGTTAATTATGTCTAAGGCCCCTTGCGCATGGGACCATCCAGCTGCAGTGCTTCCCTCTTGGCATTTTAGTGTGGTGCAGCATCCATCCTCAATACAGATAGCCTTTCCAAATCTATGGCAAGCTGTGACTGGACAGGGCTGAACTATATACTGAGTGGTACCAGCATTCAAAGCCTTTCCATTCTTCAGCTCCAGGGAATTTGTCGCTGAATGCATTGGGCCCTACATTTGGGTACCACTCAATACAGTGCTTAGCCCTATCCAGCTGCAGCCTGCCATAGACTTTGACAGGCTGCAGGCAGCGGGAATGCTGCACCATTTTCTCTCTAAGACCCCTTTCACACTGAGCCACCCCGGGCGTCAGCGGTAAAGCGGCGCTATGTTTGGCGCTGCTTTACTGTCGTTTTAGCAGCGCTATTCGGCCGCTAGCGGAGCCGTTTTAACCCCTGCTAGCAGCTGATAAGGGGTTAAATCCGCCCGCAAAACACTGCTGCAGCGGCGCTTTGCCAGTGGTATAGCAGCGCTGCCCCATTGTTTTCAATGGGCAGGGGTGCTTTAGGAGCGGTAAGTTCACCGCTCCTAATGCGCTCCAAAGAAGCTGCTGGCAGGACTTTTTCTGGCGCCTGCCAGCACACCGCTCCAGTGTGAAAGCCCTCGGGCTTTCACACTGGAGTGAATGGAGCTGCTGTTTCAGGGCGCTTTGCAGGCGCTATTTTTAACGCTATAGCGCCTGCAAGGCTCCTCAATGTGAAAGGGGTCTTAAACACCGGGAGGGACGCACTACAGTGCAACTTTTGGCACACAGGTGTGGCATGGTCTTGTTGGCTTTAGTAGGCAAGTGTTACGGGTGATGCCACTGATTAAACGCAACTGATTAAAAGCTCACGTACTTCCCCAATGGTGGTTGGAGAATATGGTCAGGTCCAGCTTTGGTCATGTGGGGAACGCTCCAAATGAGACAAGTAACCAATTCCATTTGAGCATAAAGATTCTAAGATTGTGTGCCACTCCAAACAATTAAGTTTTCTTCAAAGCCAGAATATATGGTGTGGCTTTGTTTGCATGGTTGCCTTAAGTGTGTTATATAGGAAGAGCTTCCAGATTGGCTTTGGGGGCTGGTGAGGGGAAAGGAGCCTGGAGCGGTGCAGTTAGACTGAAGTGTACATGATTATTCCATGTTTGTGACACAGAAATATGGAAGACAGACACAGCTAGACAACTAGCTTTTATAAAAGAAGATGACCAATGGCAGCCTCCATGGTTGTCTATTAGCAGATATACGTTAAGATGGTTCTGAGATGGTTATAGCAAAGATGCCTTGTCCCCTTGAGGTCTGTGTGCAGTTAATAGGATTGTAGCCTCTCTTTCTATACAACTGATGTCTCCCTGACAGACACGAGAGGGTTAATCGCTCTGACAGTAATAAAAGCGGTATTTCTTAGACATGAACAAGCGTTGTGTCTGTCAGGCTCGGCATTTTTCATTCTCAGTGTGTAGCACCTCCAGATCTTGGCTGGCACAGCAAATACGACTTCCGGGGTATTCTCTTCACACTGACTTTCTTTAGCCCAAAGTACACGTTCTAAGACAGACGCGTCCGCCTCCCCGAGCCATACAAATGAATATGTCAGTCGTCTCAGAAATAATTTAACACCTAGAAGCACAGCATTTGAAGACCTAAAAGCAGCGCTTGGCACATGTATTCTGCCAATTTTCTCCTTTCTTGCAAAACTGCAGACCTTCTGCTATTTGATCTTTGATTCATAACAGCTTCCTGCATCTCCCCAGGATTTTTTTTTAGTTCTTTTATTCCACAGGCTACTATATCATGTGTGCGGATAGGGTATCTCATAAATCCAGCTTTCCTGCTGTAAAAGTGGAACATCCTCAAGTATCCAGCAGCCGCCCACTCTGCAGCTTCACATCACGACCTCTTGTTCTAAATACATTTTCCCTTCTGAAATACTCTGCATTGGTTATATCGCTAAATCCCACAATGTGTGCAGAAACCTGCTATAGCGGATACCTCCTATACCTTGGGGGTATTCATCCTCTGCATATAGCTGTCCTATCAACTCAATGCAAATGTGAAGGAGAAAAAAACAACAAAGATCAGTAATTTATTGATTTAAAACTTAAAAGGTTATTTAATATTACAGTTGTCAAAAATGTTTGTTTCCCCCTAACACCTTGCAAAGCACATACTAAAATAAGATTTGGGTTTATGCGTTGTGGTATTACAAACAGCAGAAAATTTCCCAGCAAACTTACCAGCCAGCCTGCAAAAAAAAAACCAGTGATGGATCGGCCAGAGATTTCATCCATCTATGTGCAGGCTGATTGCACCCAATTCGATCCATTGATTGACTTGGGTACAACCAGCATGTCGGATCTTTACCATGCAAATATTGCCAGCGGCTATTGCCACTAGCAATAATCATTGTGTTCTCCCGGCAGGGAAGGCTCCATTCCAATCAGCAGGGGATCAGAACACAGATCCCCTGCTGATTGGAGTAGAGCGGGTGGATGACACACTTTTGTCTGCTCAGTTTCTGCAGCGTGGACATGGACAAAGCCCACTCTGCTCTATGGCCGGCCACGAGACTCCACAGTCCTTTTACACCCAGCTACCCTCCAATTTAATCTGCCTAAATGGAAGAGGACAGATTCCCTTCCCCCTTTTTTTTTTTGGAATGGAATGGACCCAGATTTAGGTGGGTGTAAATGGACACAAATCTGTTTATACCTGCCTGTCCATAGGAATGCATGGACCTTCCGATCAGGTCTACCTGTAAAACTGACAGGCGGACCTAATTGGATCGCCCATGTGAAAGGGGACTAAAGGGCAGGTTTGCCTAGGGAGCCCCATGCTTGAAGACACAGGAACACATTGGATGTCCAGCAAAAGCACAATGGCAACTGAAGGCATCCAATGTGTCTCCATGCCAAATTCAGCAGACAAGCTGTGCAGAGAAGTGGCAACCCTCCCAATCTATAACTAGCCTTTGCAGTAATGTGCACATGAATGGGCTTTGCACATTAAAAAACAACAGAAAATTTCCCAGCACACTTACCAGCCAAACTGAAAAAAACCAAAAAAAATTTAGCCCTATCTAACATTTCATATAAATAACCGAGGAATTAGTTGCACACATTTGCAATAGTATGTAAAAAACTCAGAGGGGGAGATTTACTAAAACTGGTGCACACAGAATCTGGTGCAGCTGTGCATAGTAACCAATCAGCTTCTAACTTTAGCTTGTTCAATTAGGGCTTTGACAATAAGGGCCCTTTTACACAGGCGGTGGACTCCGCTTTGCTCAGCGGGGATCGATCTGCTGATCCCCACTGAGCAGGCGGATGACAGGTCCGTCTCCGCTCTGTGCAGGGACGGACCTGTCAGAGCCCCGCTGTCCTCTATGGGGAATCAGATGAAACCGGACCGCCTGTCCATTTTCATCTGATCCGCCAGATGGATGGAAAATAGGGTCTCCATCTATCTGGATTTCACAGGCAGGATTGGATCGGATAGCAGCGGGTGTCAGCGGACATGTCACCGCTGACATCCGCCACTCCATAGAGGTGAATCAATCAGGTCTGCCTGAAAAACTGACAGGTGGACCTGATCGGAATGTGAAAGGGGCCTAAAACTTGGAAACTGATTGGTTACTATGCTGGTCTGCACCAGATGCTGTGTGCAGCAGTTTTAGTAAATCTCCCCAGAGCCTCACCAAGGCTCTAGGAGCCAGTCGGGTTTCAATAGACTGCACAGTGCTGTTATTTTGTCATAGGGGAATAAAGGAAGATGTATTTAAAGTATATGTATGCCTAAAATGTATAGTAGCTTATACTGCAATGCTTTAATCAGTTTTTATAGTCATTTAAGTCTAAGCAACTTAAATGGACATTATTTAACCAGCATTTTATATTGTGTCTCTTAACATTGCAGGTTGTGGGAGGAAAAATGTCAGAGACTGGTCTTCTCTGTGCTTATATCACCAAAGTGAAGAAGGGAAGCCTAGCGGACACTGTTGGGCGGCTGCGACCGGGTATGTCTGTTCTTTTTTCATTGTGTCTGATAAAGCAGTTGATTTACTAAAGACAAACAGACTGTGCACTTTCCAAGTGCAGTTGCTCCAGAGCTTAGTAAATGAGGTAAAGCTTCACTTTACAAAAAAATACCCAATCACGTGCAATGAAAAAAAAAAAGCATTTTTGCTTGCGCATTATTGGATGATGGAAGTCAGCAGAGCTTCCCCCCTTTTTTTTACTAAGGCCAGTCTATTTTCCTTTAGTAGAAGGAAAAAAGCGCAATAACGTAAAGATCTGGCGCATAGAGCTTTGTGGCCGGTTATAATAATAGTCTCTGGGGAATATGATATAATTAGGAAGGAAACTCAGTCGAATGAGTCCATGTAAAAGGAGTCACATTAAAAATTCCTTAGAGAGTCATTAATGCGGCAGCCATCCTAAGAGTGTGTCCAGCTCTGAAAAGACATGAAAAAAGGAGAGGGAATCCGCTCATTGAGAAGAGCTATTGTCGGAGATCTAGGCACCTGGTGACCGACCAACTTGTCTATAATGTTAAAGATTTTTCTCCAGAAGGGGCGTATCCTGGGGCACTCCCACCAGATGTGGGCCATTGTGCCTGTAAGTTAACATCCTCTGAAACACAGAGGATCTGCAGAGGCATACATGGACGCTAATCTGACAGGGGTATAATACCACCACAAAATTACTTTTATACTGGCCTTTGAAGAGTGATGTGTTCAAGATACCCTTAAAGGATTTAAAGCAGGCAGATTTCCAGGCCTCCAGATCCCAGCTGAATTGTAGCTCCTCTTCCCACCTCGTCATGAAGGGAGCTTTAGAGCCTGGGAGTATCAGTGATGAGTAAATGATCGATATTCCTCCCCTCTGCTCCGGGCCCTGTCCATACCATAGTTCATATGCCGTGTATCTAGGCAGGAGTGGCTTTTCCAACCATATAGTGTGTAGAAAGTGTGAGATTTGTTGGAATCTGAAGTGTTCTGTTGTGGGTAGCTCCAGCTTATTAATGGAATGCTTGAGGGAGAGAGGGCCTGCAGGAGAGAAGAAGTGCCCGATTCGGTACAGTCCCTTGCCCAGCCACCATTTAAATGCCACAATGGTCTGGCCTGGGGGGAAGTCGGGTTGTAAAATAGATGGGAAAGAGGTTTGCTGACTGAGGTTAGGGCTTTAGACTCGTATAATTTGTCCCAGAGCGCTAGGGAGTGGGAAGGGGTCGGTGCCATTATCGGTGGACGGGATTTTGGGGAAGACCACATTAAAAAGTCTATAGTGTGACGGGGTAGTGCTTGTCTTTCAATTCGGACCCAATCTGGTTTCTCGTATCTCGAATATATGATTGAGATTTGAGCTAGTCTAGCTGTGAAATAATATTGAAGTAAATTGGGGAGCCCTAAGCCCCTCTTTTTTTCTATGGCTATACATGGAGCCTTGTGATATCCTATAGCCTGCCTTGCCCCAAGTGAATTGTAGGATCTTGCTTTGAAAGGATTTGATGTTGCCCCTGTTGATTGGGATGGGGAGGGAGCGAAACAGGTATAGGCGTTCGGGGAGAAGAGGCATCTTTGTAGAATTTATCTTTCCTATCCAGGAGAGGTTATGGCTAGCCCATACATTGAGTTCTGTTTCCAGTTTCGGGAATATGGGGGGGGGGGTAATTGTTATTATAGAGAGATTCTATCTTGGGTGTTAAGTTGATTCCAAGGTATTTAATAGACTTGACGTTCCATTCGAAGGGGAAGGATTTTTGGAGCAGGGATATAGTTTGCGGATGGAGCGATATATTCATGGCTAGAGACTTAGAGTAATTCACTTGAAGCCCTGAGATACTTGAAAATTCTAAAGTCTGGTGTAAATTTGGTAGTGAAGTGATGGGTGAGGTGAGGAATAGGAGGATGTCGTCTGTGTAAAGTCCGCACTTGTGAGTTTGTGTGCCGCATGTTACTCCTTTTATGTTTGGGTTCTCCCTAACCGAGATGGCGAGGGTTTCAATTGCCAAGGCAAAGATTAGTGGGGATAGTGGGCAGCCTTGCCTGGTGCCTTTTGAAATATGGATGGGGTTCGAGTAGTGTCCCTGGAGATGTATTCTCGCTTGGGGTTTAGAGTAGAGAGATCTGATTACCCCCATGAATCTATCTCCAAACCCCCACCTTTCCAGCAGAGTGAAGATGTATGGCCAGGATACAGAATCGAAGGCTTTTTTTAAATCTAAAGAGAGTAACATACCTTCTTGTTTGGGTCCCCCTTCCCAGTTAGATTGAAGGATAGATATTATGTCGATCGCCCCCTTCTAATTTGGTCTGGGCCTTGTCTGCCTGGAATGAATCCTACTTGGTCTTTGTATATATATATATATATATATTTAGTTATGAAGGAAGTGAATCGATTGGCTAGGATTTTGGTGAGTATTTTAAGATCAGAGTTAATAAGAGAGATCGCGCGATAGTTGCTTACTTCTTCCGGGTTTTTATCCGGTTTGGGGATCACCACTATGAATGCGGAGTTGAGCTGCAAGTCTAGTGGGTCTCTTCTGGTCTTGGCGTTGAAAAATTTGGCTAAATGCGGAGCTAAGATGTTAGCAAAGGCTTTATATCGAGGATTAGACAGTCTCTCCGGAGCAGATTCACTTTTTAGTTCCTTGATAACGCCAAGAACTTCCTCTTCCGTGAAGGGAGCTTCTAATGAGTTTTTATGATCCTGGGACAAAAGTGGGATGGATAAATTATCTAGGAAAGTTTTGATGGCCTCAGTGTTTTTTGAAGGGGAGGCTGTGTACAGTTTTGTGTAGAAGGTCTGAAATGCCTCTAGAATTTTCACCGGATTAGCTATGAGGTCGTGTCCAGGGATTCTGATTTGGGGCATTGTGTTTAGTTGTATTCTGGGGGATAATTTGGGTGCCAACATGGAGCCAATCCTATCCTTCTGTGTATAGTATTTGTTTTTACTCGATCTTATGCTTTTTTCTGCTTGTGCTGTGAGGGCTAAATTAAGTTCCAGTTTGATTTTATCTATTTGTGGTATATTATTATTCAAGGGGTTTTACTCCCTTTCCAGTCTCTCAACTTCAGTGGTTCTTTCCCTTTTTATTTGCGTGGACATTTGTATGATTTCCCCCCTAATGAAAGCTTTGTGAGCCTCCCACACAGTTTCCATTGAGGTGTCTCCTGTCGTGTTAAATTTCTATCAGTGACTCTTCTTGGGTCTGCTAGAAGGGATTCATTCAGTCTCCAGGGTTTTAGTCCTGATTTTGGGGTTGTAAGTCGTAGGGACATGCTTACTAATGCGTGATCTGAGAGGATCCTGTCTCTGATTCGGGATTGGGTGACTGCAGGTACCGATTGTGTGTGTAATAGAATGTGGTCTATTCTGGAATAGTCTATTCTCGAATGTGTTGTGAGGGGCCGAGTAGTGTGTGTAGTCTCTGGGGGCTGGATTCAGTTCTCTCTATACGTTGGTCAGTCCCTGAGTATGAATCAGTTTAGATATTTTATGGCTGGCCTTGAGGGGGCGTGTTAATTGTTGTCCCTGGAGCTTGGATCTGTCTAAGCCTTGATCAAAGACAACGTTGGAGTCGCCTCCGAAGATGACTGTTCCCTCTAACATGGGGTTAAGGATGCGGAAAAGCCAGGCAAAAAACGTTGCTTTTGCTTTGTTAGGAGTATAATAAGAAACTAGGGAGTACATTTGTCCCTCCATTGTGCCTTTGACTAATATGAACCTGCCTTCCGTGTCTCTGTAATCAGAGGTCCAGTTAAATTTGCAAGATTTTGAGAAGAGAATGGCCACTCCTTTGTTTTTATTTTCTGCGTTTAGAATTTAGGATACTGCCCATGGATGAACGTAGGACTGTACCGAACCAGGAAGTGTGTCTCCTGTATCATAATAAAGTCTAGTTTGAGGGATTTATAGAAGTTGAAAATTTTCTTGCGTTTCAAAGGGGAGTTCAAGCCTTGCATGTTGTGAGAGGCGACCCTTAAAGTGTTTGGTGTGAAGTTAGCCATGGGAGCAGTGGGGAGGACTGTGGATACATTTATCCTCACTTACTGTGGGAAGTCTTCGTTTGTATTTGGTAATACCTGTGGAAACCTCTTTGGGCCTTTTCGAGTACTGTTTGTTCAGAATTCGGGATGTGGGGGTATCTCAGATATGGTAGTTAGTGATGTCATGATAGACAATACAAGGGGATAAGCATGCAGTGGGAAAGAAGAAAGAAAAGAAGGTCTTCTCCCTAAGAAGATAGTAGGTCCCAGGGGGGAGAAGGAAACCCCGGGAGCTAATGAGTCCAAAAAACATTGGAAAATGTCCGAGCTTGACATCTCGGATGTCCTAGCCCCTGGAAGCCGAATGGATTTCAGGGGATAAGCGGAGGCACATGTGTACCGCCCCAGACCAGGGCGCTCAATATACAGAGAAGAAAGACAATATAATTCAGCTATGATACATGCTTTGGCGTATATTCGTAAGGAGGGTATACTGAGGTAAAACATTTCAACCTGAGAACCTGAACAAATTGGGGAAGTAAAACTACACAAACGGAAATTTGACGTTGAACAATTAGACCCGTCATTTGTCACACCAGAGGGATTTCTTGTTATTCCGGGTGTCCATTATATCAAAGTAGAATTGCCACAGTGATGTTTGAGGAAAAACAGGTCCCTTGAGGAAAGGGGGTTAAATGGGGGTGGGAGTGGGAAGGAGGATGGGGGGGGCAAGGTATTAGAGGATGGGAAGCTGTATATTCTACGGTTCAAATTTCAATGTAGCATAGAAATGCAGACTCCACAGTTTCTGTGTGACAAATGCGTCTGTTCTTAAACCTGTGGGATAAAACGCGAACTGATATAAGTGGGGGTAAGACCAGGGTTGGGGGAAAAGAAAAAAAAGGGGGGGGGGCAAAACTGTGCCGCATAGTACACTTAAGAGCAAACAATGGTAGTGTGGGAATGGGTTAGAAGCTTGTTGTTTTCAGGGGCAATAAGTAAGGTGTCAGGAGAACTGACAAACATTAAGGCAAATAGGTGGATCCAGGATCAATTGTGGAGACCTTCAGGTAGGGCCGTTGTCCCCCGATCTTCTCGACTTCAGCTTTGACCATAGGGGGGGTCGAAGGGCTGACAGGTGGAGGTCTCTCAGTTGAGCTTGTAGATGCAGAGGACGTATCCATTTCTGCATCTTGTGAAATAATTATCAGGCGTAGTAGAAGCTCTTCTCCCGCAGCAAAGTTGGAAAAGGCATGGTTTTGGCTTTTGTATGTGAATTTTACCGCAAACGGGAATGCCCACTTGTATTTTATGTCTTTCTGGGCCATGGCGGTCAGTAGTGGCTTAAGGGTAGCATCTTTGTTGGATGGTTGAGGGTGCAAGATCTGCAAAAATCTGTATCGCGTGGCCTTGACATGTCACCTGGGTTAGAGTGCGCGCCTGTTTCATAACAACCTCTTTTACGGCATAGAGATGCGGTGTGACAATTATGTCCCTAGGCAAGCTGTCTTTCCTGGGGGGACCCAGGGCTCTGTGAGCTCTGTCCAGTTCTAAGCGCTGTTGAGGGTCTCAGGTCTTGGATTGCTGCATTTACATCCGTCACGATCTCTGGGAGTCCCCTAATCCTGAAATTGTACCGTCTGGATCTGTTCTCGAGGTCGTCTATGCGTGATAATGCGGTTTCTAGTTGGTCCTGTAGGGTTTGAATCATGTCAGTATTTTGGTTATATACTGCGGCAGTGAGTTCCAGTTTGTTTTCTATCGCCTCCATTCTGGAGTTTTGTAGGTCAGATTTAATGTCCCCTGTTATTTTAGCTGCCGTTGTGGCCAATCCTCTTTCCAGCAGGATAGAAAGTTTGTCATATAAATCTGCTGTGGAGTAGCAGTGATCTTGTGGTTGCAAGCCTGGTGTGGAGAAGTCAGAGTATAATGGCCTGTTAGGTCCTGTGGACAAGAGGGCCTGTTCTGCCATTATGTAGCCTATAAGTGATTCCGTGGAGGTAGGTGAGGGGGTAGAAACTTGCTGGCAGTTCCCAGGCAAGAGAGGGGTGTATGTCAGGGTAGCTGGGGTGAGCACTTGCCTGTACTCCGGGGCTCCCTCTGTGCTGGAAGCATGGGGCTGCTTGCTTGCCTCAGCCGCGGCGGCCATCTTAGTACACCCGGCATGGGTGGACGCCTAAAATTGCGGGCCCAGGTCGCGGCGTGCGACCGTGTTGTGCATCCAAGGGGGGTCTCTGGAGGTTCGGGCGGCAGGTACCCTCTTTGTTTACCCTCCTGGGGTGTGCAGAGCCGCGCTAGGAGCGCCGTTGGTATGGCGGGGTGCGGAGGATCAGGCTCTCGCGGCCATCTTGGATCCCTCGCGCATGCACACTGTATTAGAGTAGATTTTATTAGCACAAGGTGGAGAAACACTTACAGGATGAAGGGTTAAAAAGGTGCTTATGGTAAGGTGGTCTGCCCGTGATGTAATGCTGTCCTCCAGGCTCCACCGGCTGGGTCCTGGCCGCTAGCAGTGGATGGTGGGAGACCGCAGCTCTCTGCAGCTTCAGGAAACTCATGCTGAACAGCGTGGAATGCTCAGGCGGAAGTGACGTCACTTCCGCCTTACTGTTTCACGCTGTTTAGCGTGAGTTTCCTGAAGCTGCAGAGAGCTGCAGTCTCCCACTATCAGTCAATTCCAACTAGAATATTGAGGAAAATAATTAATTTAATCCATTTTAGAATAAGGCTGTAACATAACAAAATGTTTTTTTTTTTTTTTCTTTTCTTTTATACTAGTAATGACATGGTGATCAGGGAGTTATACTGGTACTGTGATAGTGTGGCTGGAAATCTGACACTAGCTGACGCTGGCTGGGGGGTACACTAACTGACTTTGACATCAAAAGAGACACTAATACAGTGATCAGTGCTAATACTATACACTGTCACTGTACTAATGACACTGGCTAGGAAGAGGTTAACATCTAGGGGCAATCAAGGGGTTAACTATGTGCCTAACGATGTGTATTGTGTGCTGCTTTTGCTAAGCAATTTTGTCGTTTTTTTCCCTGCTTTGCAGGGATTAAAAAACAGTAAGATCGCCTGTCAGTGTACAGAGCTCTGTGTTGTTTGCCAACACAGAGCTCTCTTCTGGGAATCAGGGAGCTGATCAGCAGGTCGCAGCAATCAATCATTGACTGAGACCCACTGATCAGCTTGTGCTGTAATTCACAATACAGGCGGGGCAGCGGTTAAAATCTAAAATTTGCAATTATGTAAGCCACATTCCTGAGTTGCCTTAAAGAAAAAGTACAGCCAAATCTCGTTTGGCTGTACTTATCCTGTAAATCACAGGAGCGCAGTTCGTTCTGCGCTCCTGTAAACCGCGTTCAGCAATGTTTGTCGTCACAGAACAGGGCCTTGGTTCGGGAAAGATTGCGACCATATGGTTGAATTCCGCCCACAACCCTGGACTGGCACCTGGCTTAACCTCTCAGCGAGCCACTGAGAGCCTGAGCCAGCTGCTCCAATCCGCTCCACAGCCCAGTGCTCAAACAAACATGTTATACGCGCTCGCTCCCAAAACTCGCTCTGTGTGTCCATAAGACAAACAGATCGGGCTTGGCCCCGCCCCTGCTACCTCCTCACTGGCTGTGATTGACAGCAGTGGGAGACAGTGGGAGAGCAGCCGATCTTGTGTACATCGATGGATCGCGATTGGGCTTGGATATGTATTAGGGGAGGGCTACAGAGGGGAGTTGCATACTGAAGGTTTTTACCTTCAACCTTTAGAACCTCTTTAATCACTCCTTATTTAAGATTCCAAAGGCTATATTTTTGAGCTTCCTGCATAGGAGGTACGGAATTGGGTGTCCATGTCACCGCCTGCGTGCCCGCAGTGTCAGGGTCCTCTCAGGACCCAGAAAAGAGCCTGCAGGTGATGACATCAGCACAAGGGGACCACCAAGGACCAGCAAGCATGGGCATATCCAAAGTGCTGGATTACTGGTCCACTGACACCCAGAAACGGCAGTACAAATTTGACTGATGGTGGACTTAAGTGAGTAAAACCGCTTTAAAAGGTATTTAACTGTGTTTTACAGGAGGGGTGAGACAGGGGATACGTTTTTCAGGTGATGGGCAAAAAAATGAAAGCCCTTTCTGTTAACTGAAGTAAATAAAGTTATAAAATAAATAAAAAAAATCATGAATAAGAGTACTTACTTCACAATAAGCTTAGAAAATAATGGTTGGACATTGGCCATGTAAGCTTCTTTCTAAGTAGGGTGTTGGATGACACTCCATGAATGTCATGTCATTAGTAAACTGGAAGCAGATATAACAGGGCATCAGGGCATGACTCAGTTGTGCTGTGGATCAGGTCACCAAAGAGCCACTCACGTCATTGCTGCATGTGGCGCCAGTCTCGGGAGGTCTGTGGTGTCTTGAGTTGAGGGTTGAAATGTACGCACATCAGTATAAATAAATCACATTAGTGCCCTTTGCTGGTATTATGTCATTTTCTATCATTGTGGTTTTTATATCTGCAGTAATGATTTATGTTGCTAATTTACTTCACAATTCTTATGGTAAGGTACTACACAGCTTAATATTACCACTGGCTCTCTGTGGGCATTGTGTATCATAAGATAGTAGAATAAAAATGTTGATGACATCAGAATGGCTGGTGGACATTTCAGAGTGATTTCATAAGTTGTTCCAGACTATTTCTTGGGAATTTAATATTCTTTTTTTTTTTTTAAGTTTAAGCAGTTTATTTTATTTTTTTCTGCAAATGGTATGTGCATGTCCCACTTCCATAACATATCTAAAGAAATAAGGTTTTTTTAATTCCTGTTTGTAATAGTGGCCAGACACATTCTGTTATTTCCTTGGACAATGCTTGTAGCTAAAACTGATATACTGTTACTGTATATCCTAAAATTATAAAGCCATTTATTTCAAGCTGCATATAGTTGTGTACGGCTTGTTGACCATCCTCAGTTCCATTATTGGCTTATTGTACAATTGCCCGGTAAACAATGGCTTATATGGACAACAAGAGAGTATAACTAGGCATGCTATAGTGACGTGGGTTTTTTGGTTACTTTAAGCACATCAAAATCTGGTTATTCTTTAAGGTTTAGTCCACCCCAAAAATGATATTTAAGTTATAGATCTAGTTAGATAAAAGACCAACTCCAGCTCTGTCCCCCACATAGTCATTGCTCTGTGTGTGTACTGGCTCGCTTTCTGATTGA
The DNA here is from genome assembly GCA_037952835.1 of Lithobates septentrionalis. Classification (NCBI taxonomy): domain Eukaryota; kingdom Metazoa; phylum Chordata; class Amphibia; order Anura; family Ranidae; genus Lithobates; species Lithobates septentrionalis. Next base: position 1,807,027 of record JBBDGP010002960.1, on the reverse strand, counting down.
ATGATATGCAGCATCATCCAACAATTTCCTGTGTACTCAGGTCATCATAGAAAAGCCCCCTAGGGGGTGCATCATCACTTTGGCCTGTGTTCACAGATTTCCTGGACAGATCTACACTCACATCATGATAGGAGTGCTGCACTATCCTGGAGTAAGGCCCCTTTTACACGGACGGATAGAATGGTGCTTTTAGCTGCGCATTTTCTAATTTTCTACCGCAGTTAAAAGCACACAATGCTTTCCTGTGGCCCCATTCACACACTGCATTTAGCTGCGATTTAGATACATGCGGTTCCGTGTGGATATAAAAAATAGAATTGACTGCGTCCAGGATCGATTTAGCGCAGCTATCCGCACACAACCACAGGTAATTACAGTGCACTGTGTCAGCTGCGGATAACAGCGCCGAGCTGCTCATCGGGAAAGGAAAAATAATTTTTCCTTTCCCAATGAGCGACAAGCACGGGGATCCGACTCGGATCCCCGCCAATGCCCGGCACTGTTTGGTATGAATCTTGAGGGGGAACTCCACGCCAAATTTTAAATAAAAAAACGGCGTGGGTTCCCCCCAGGGGCATACCAGGCCCTTAGGTCTGGTATGGATTTGTAAGGGGAACCCCCTACGCCGAAAAAACGGTGTGGGGTCCCCCCCAAAATCCATACCAGACCCTTATCCGAGCACACAGCCCGGTCGGTCAGGAAAGGGGGTGGGGACGGGCGAGCGCCCCCCCTTTCCTGAACCGTACCAGGCTGCATGCCCTCAACATGGGGGGGTGGGTGCTTTGGGAGAGGGAGCGCCCTGCGGGCCCCCCACCCCAAAGCACCTTGTCCCCATGTTGATGAGGACAAGGGCCTCTTCCGGACAACCCTGGCCGTTGGTTGTCGGGGTCTGCGGGCGGGGGGCTTTTGCCTGAATCCGGGAGCCCCCTTTATTAAGAGGGCCCCCAGATCCTGGCCCCCCACCCTATGTGAATGAGTATGGGGTTCATGGTACCCCTACCCATTCACCTAGGGAAAAAGTGTCAATAAAAAAACACACTACACAGGTTTTTAAAGTAATTTATTAAACAGCTGGGGGGGTATTCTTCCGGCTTCGGGGGTCTTCTTCCGACTTCGGGGGTCTTCTTCTGACTTCGGGGGTCTCTCCGGTTCTTCTGCCGGGCTCCTCCGCTATCTTCTGCTCTTTTGCCGCTCTTTTGCTAGTGGTGGCCCGGACTTCTGCCTTCTTCTCTTCTTCCTTCTTCTGTTCTTCCCTCTTCTCTTCTTCCGATGTTGACACGACACTCTCTCTGGCTGGAATGCTCTCTGAGCGCCCCGCTATGACTTATATAGGCAGTGACCCTGCCCCGTTATGCCGTCACAGTCCCTGGGCATGTTGGGACTGTGCCGTCATAAGGGGGCGTGGTCACCGGGTGATGTTGACCACGCCCTCTTAAACGTCACAGTCCCAGCATGCCCAGGGACTCAGACGGCATAAGGGGGCGGGGTCACCGCCTATATAAGTCATAGGAGGGCGCTCAGAGAGCATTCCAGCCGGAGAAAGCGTCGCGTCAACATCAGAAGAAGAGAAGAAGGCAGAAGTCCAGGCCACCGCTAGCAAAAGAGCAGAAGATAGCGGAGGAGCCCAGGAGAAGAACTGGAGAGACCCCCGAAGTCGGAAGAAGACCCGAAGCCAGAAGAAGACCCCCGGAGCTGTCTAATAAATTACTTTAAAAACCTGTGTGGTGTGTTTTTTTTATTGACACTTTTTCCCTAGGTGAATGGGTAGGGTACCATGTACCCCATACTCATTCACATAGGGTGGGGGGCCGGGATCTGGGGGCCCTCTTATTAAAGGGGGCTCCCGGATTCCGATAAGCCCTCCGCCTGCAGACCCCAACAACCAACGGCCAGGGTTGTCGGGAAGAGGCCTTTGTCCTCATCAACGTGGGGACAAGGTGCTTTGGGGTGGGGGGTGCCCGCAGGGCGCTCCCTCTCCCAAAGCACCCACCCCCCATGTTGAGGGCATGTGGCCTGGTACGGTTCAGGAGGGGGGGGGGGCGCTCGCCCGTCCCCATCCCCTTTACTGACAGACTGGGATAAGGGTCTGGTATGGATTTTGGGGGCGTGGGGGTTCCCCTTACAAATCCATACCAGACCTAAAGGCTTGGTATGCCCCTGGGGGGGAACCCACGCCGTTTTTTTATTTAAAATTTGGCGTGGAGTTCCCCCTCAAGATTCATACCAAACAGTGCCGGGGATCCAAGTCGGATCCCCATTCAATACGAGTCGGTACCCTGTCGGGTTGCCATGGAAATGGCAAACCGCAGCTAAACGCAACCGCAGCTAATCGCACTGTGCAAATGCAGCTGATCGCAGTGCCTGGAGTCTTGAATTTCACAGGAAAAAAAAAACATGCTTTTAACTGCGGCAGAATAGCCGTCCATGTGAAAGGTTTGTGGAGGATATATTAGGACAGTGACTGAGGTTTAGAATAAGTAAAAGCATAAGTGATGGTTGACTGAGGATCGGAGGTGGTTTGTGGAGGATATGGTAGGATGAGACTGAGGTTTGGAGTCATGAAAAGGATAAGTGATGGTTGACTGAGGATCGGAGGAGGTTTGTAGAGGATCTAGTAGGACGGTGACTGAGGTTTGCAATCATGAAAAGGATAAGTGATGGTTGACTGAGGATCGGAGGTGGTTTGTGGAGGATATGGTAGGACGAGACTGAGGTTTGGAGTCATGAAAAGGATAAGTGATGGTTGACTGAGGATCGGAGGAGGTTTGTAGAGGATCTAGTAGTACGGTGACTGAGGTTTGCAATCATGAAAAGGATAAGTGATGGTTGACTGAGGATCGGAGGTGGTTTGTGGAGGATATGGTAGGACGAGACTGAGGTTTGGAGTCATGAAAAGGATAAGTGATGGTTGACTGAGAATCGGAGGAGGTTTGAGAAGGACAACTTATGAGGGACTCTGCAGCGCAGAAGAGTAAGACAGATGTGGGAGAAAGGTGACAGATATTTAGAAGAGGAATGTGAAGGATGGTTTATGGAAGACTGAAATTTAGAAGAGGCATGAGAAAGGCATGTGAGGGTTACTGACAGATAACTGAAGTTGGAAGAAGAGTGATAAGGTTTCATCAGGAAGATGGCTTCATGTTAGCAAGGTTTTGAAATCTAAGGAGGATGTAAAAGTAACACTACTCACAAGTGCCTGAGATTTGCTGGAGTGAGAAGAAGCTGTGAGGCAAGAGAGAGCTTTTTTGGAAGAAGGATGAAAAAGGTTTGCTAATAGAGTAAGGGACATGACTAAAGTGCCTACGTTAAAATGAACACATCTCTTTATATTTATTTTAATATTTAATATTGTGGTTTAAGACATCTAAAAAAAAAAAAAAAACCTTAGTTTTCAAATGTTTTTATGAGCTGTTCAGGGTAATTAGGGTAAACATTGTCTCCAAGTGCCAGGTGTTTTAAGTGTTTGTGACATGGTTATATATTAAAATGTTATTATGCATGCCTACAAATTTAACAGTTTACAGACTCGCCACTTGTTTTATTCAGACGGAATCAAGACAAAGTAATATTATAAAAATAATATTATAATATAGTAATATTATAAAAAAAAAAAAGGCATAAAGTTTCATATGTTTACCTATTTAATTTACAACAAAAATAAACTGCTACAAATTACTTCTCATTGACTCTTTAGATTTATTTTCCCCTTCTTGTTAATTTTAGTATTTTACAAAATTCCCATTTCAGGTGTAATCACTTTTTTTTTTTTACTATTCTTTGTGGAACTTGTTGTATTAAGTAACCTCTATATTTTTGGCCTTCTCCAGGTGATGAGGTTTTAGAGTGGAATGGGCGGATATTACAAGGTGCAACGTTTGAAGAAGTTTACAATATAATTCTGGAGTCCAAACCAGAGGCACAAGTAGAATTAGTGGTCTCCAGACCCATAGGGTAAGTATGACTGGTCTTTACACATCCAATATATGGTATGAGAAATCATTATCAGAATCACCCAGTTCTTTAAGGCAAAAAAGCAATTTGGGTAGTGAAGTGACCCCTAACAAAGCACTAAATACAGGTTATTTTTACTTTTCTAAATTGATGAAAAGTACATGCCAGCTGGGTTGCTATGCTAAACGGAAAGTCTTATTTTTGCCTAATTTAAAGCTAAATTTATTTAAATGTATATAAATCTATTTTTTTTATTAATAGGGGAAGGGTTCCTTTTACATCCTGTCCCATAGACACTACAGGAAGTGAGAGGAAATCTTTTCAAAGCTTCACAATTCCTCTCTAGATAGTTGTAACTGCAGCAAGTGTCCCCACTGAAAAACTTCCACTTGATTCCCATTCCAGTGACAACTTAAAATTGTAGCTTTCCCCATACTTCCAGTAATGGTGACAATGGTTATCAGGACAAATTAATAGAACAAATCTTCCCATTAGGGGCGCAGACAGTAGTAACTACTTGACAAAGCCTTTCCTAATTTATCCAAAACGAAAAAAAAACTTTGGGATATTAGAAACATTTAAAATTTGCACTAGGCAAAATCATCAGTCTTTCCAGTCATACCTTTCCAAAGCTACAGTATTTGTAAAATAATTATACATTTTGCTCAGCCATTACACCATTCTTGATCATAACTTCCTTCTGCTTTTTAATTTTAATGTTGCAATAGGGAGGATGGTATTAATAGTGGGGCGTAGGCTTGTGTTTTTGGTCTCGGTGCAGGTCCCAGGATTGCATATTCTGGACATGCACCCCAGGCTTTAATAGAGTTATTAGGCTCCAATCTTGTTAGGGCATAGATTGGGCAATCTGGTGCCACTAGCTCGTAATAGTCCAGCCTCCTCTTATATCACAGGTGGTGACATAAGACATAAAAGGTTTTATCCCACAAACAATGTAGCAGAAAACCAAAAACATAAAAGGGGTCAGATGGTGGATCAAAAGATCTGGGCTTAGCAGCTCATATCCAAAGACCAGTCCACCAGCTAACAAGAAGCACTGCTTTGGCCAGTTCCCGAAAAGAGTTAACACGTAGCAGATGACATGTAAAGGCACTGACACGTTACATAGGATAATTTTCTTCTGTGCACAAGGTGCACTAGCTAAAGACAAATGTTTATGGTATAAACTTAACTCTAGCCTAATATTTAAATACAGTTAGGACATACAGTATCTCACAAAAGTGAGTACACCCCTCACATTTCTGTAAATATTTTATTATATCTTTTCATGTGACAACACTGAATAAATTACACTTTGCTACAATGTAAAGGACTGTACAGCTCGTAAAACAGTGTAAATTTGCTGTCCCCTCAAAATAACTCAACACACAGCCATAAATGTTGCCATTAACTGCTGGCAACAAAAGTGAGTACACCCCTAAGTGAAAATGTCCAAATTGGGCCCAATTAGCCATTTTCCCTCCCCAGTGTCATGTCACTTGTTAGTGTTACAAGGTCTCACGTGTGAATGGGGAGCAGGTGTGTTAAACTTGGTGTTATCGCTCTCACTCTCTCATACTGGTCACTGGACGTTCAACATGGCACCTCATGGCAAAGAACTCTCTGAGGATCTGAAAAAAAGAATTGTTGCTCTACATAAAGATGGCCTAGGCTATATGAAGATTGCCAAGATCCTGAAATTGAGCTGCAGCACAGTCGCCAAGACCATATAGTGGTTTAACTGGACAGATTCCACTCAGAACAGGCCTCGCCATGGTCGACCAAAGAAGTTGAGTGCACATACTCAACGTCATATCCAGAGGTTGTCTTTGTTAAATAGATGTATGAGTGCTGCCAGCATTGCTGCAGAGGTTGAAGGAGTGGGAGGTCAGCCTATCAGTGCTCAGACCATATGCCGCACACTGCATCAAATTGGTCTGCATGGCTGTCGTCCCAAAAGGAAGCCTCTTCTAAAGATGATGCACAAGAAATCCCGCAAACAGTTTTCTGAAGACAAGCAGACTAGGGATATGGATTACTGGAACCATGTCCTGTGGTCTGATGAGACCAAGATAAACTTATTTGGCTCAGATGGTGTCAAGCATGTGTGGTGGCAACCAGGTGAGGAGTACAAAGACAAGTGTGTCTTGCCTACAGTCAAGCATGGTGGTGGGAGTGTCATGGTCTGGGGCTGCATGAGTGCTGCTGGCACTGGGGAGCTACAGTTCTTTGAGGGAACCATGAATGCCAACATGTAATGTGATATACTGAAGCAGTGGAGACTGGGCCGCAGGGCAGTATTCCAACAAGATAACGACCCCAAACACACCTCCAAGACAACCACTGCCTTGTTAAAAAAGCTGAGGGTAAAGGGGATGGACTGGCCAAGCATGTCTCCAGACCTAAACCCCATTGAGCATTTGTGGGGTATCCTCAAACGGAAGGTGGAGGAGCGCAAGGTCTCTAACATCCACCAGCTCCGTGATGTCATCATGGAGGAGTGGAAGAGGACTCCAGTGACACCCTGTGAAGCTCTGATGAACTCCATGCCCAAGAGGGTTAAGGCAGTGCTGGAAAATAATGGTGGCCACACAAAATATTGACGCTTTGGGCCCAATTTGGACATTTTCACTTAGGGATGCACTCACTTTTGTTGCCAGGGGTTTAGACATTAATGCTTGTGTGTTGAGTTATTTTGAGGGGACAGCAAATTTACACTGTTATACAAGCTGTACACTCACTACTTTACATTGTAGCAAAGTATAATTTCTTCAGTGTTGTCACATGAAAAGATATAATAAAATATTTACAAAAATGTGAGGTGTGTACTCACTTTTGTGATATACTGTATATGAAGGATTTGTTTTGCTTGACAAAACATTAGTAAAATAATGCGCATCTTGTTAACCATCCTTCCCTGTCATATTATGTAACTGCTTAAAATAAGGCAGTGGATATTAGTGTCCCACCTCCTGCACATTATTGAATTACTGGTGAGCATCACCTGGATATGTCCAGACTACACACACTAAAGTGTTTCAGTATTCCAAAAATGCCCTAAAACAATCCCCCACTCACCTCTGTAGCTATAGGCATTGTAAATAAATTTGTCTTCAAATTTCACAATAAAGGCACAGAAATTTTATTTTTTTTCCTATTACTTCCAATACAACATAATCATTGCAGCCCTGTATTGTACACAAACAGCAGATGTTTCTGAGCTTTTAGAAACTGACTGAAACACAACTTTAGAGTCTTTATTGTGATCTTTGAGGAGTAATAAATAACTCCATAGTACACACAGCTAGAGAAGTAAGGGGTGGCTTGTTTTTAAGCTCTTTTTTTGCTTGTTAAGAATAAGTATATACTTTAATATGCATTGCCTGGGTACAGGTGCACTTCAAAGAATATCTTTGCTCTATTTAATAAAGTAAATATATACTATAGTAAAGACATGTAAAGTGTTATATACTACTGATACTTAAGCACTTGCTTAATGGGCACTTAAACCCCCCTCCTGCCCAGACCAATTTTCAGCTTTTAATGCTGTCGCACTTTGAATGACAATTGCGCAGTCATGCTACACTGTACCCAAATGCAATTTTTATCATTTTTTTTCACACAAATAGAGTTTTCTTTTGGTGGTATTTAATCACTGCTGGGTTTTTTATTTTTTGCTAAACAAACAAAAAAAGATGGAAATTTTGAAAACTAATAAAATAATTTTTCATAGTTTGTTATGAAATTTTGCAAACAGGTAATTTTTCTCCTTCATTGATATGTGCTAATGAGGCAGCACTGATAGGCAGCACTGATAGGCACAGATAAGGTGGCACTGATATGGCGGCACTGATGAGATGGCACTGATGGGCCTTGATAGGTGGCATTTGGGTGGCACTGAAGGGCACTGATAGGTGTCACTGATAGGTAGCACCGATGGGCACTTATAGGTTGCACTGATGGGCACTGGTAGGTAACACTGATAGGCAGCACTGGTGATGAGGCATTGATAGGTGGCATTGTGGGCACTGATAGGTGGCACTGTGGGCACTGGTAGGTGGCGCTGGTGGGCAGTGGTAGGCGGCACTGTTGTACACTAGTAGGTGGCACAGGTGGGCACAGATCTCTCGGCGGCAGCTCTCCGTGATCGGGACCAATGTCCCTCTGACAGCCACTGGTGATCAGCTTTTTTTTTTCTCATTACGCTGATAGCTGAAAAAATAGCGGATTACCGTCTCTTTTTAAATCACATGATCAGCTGTCATTGGCTGACAGCTGATCATGTGGTAAGGGGTCGGCATCTAAATTTCTTCTCAGTAAATCAAGTTTCCAGAGTAGCACCATAGGCTACTTTGAGAGCCTGGACATGACAGGCAGGCCCGGATTGGCCATAGGGCAAACCGGGCACTTGCCCGGTGGGCCGCGGCCGCTGGGGCCGCCAGGCTGCAAGTTCTTGCATGGCCCAGGGCTTGAGCTTGTGCCGCTCATCCAGCCTCTCCGCGGCCGCCCGGAGCTCAGCCATCGGCGCCGGGGGGAGGAGCTAAATGAGACGCCTTCGGCCTCACCACGGCTGCACGGCCGCACGTATAGGTCAGCCGTCAGTGCCGGGGGGAGGAGCCAGAGCAGACACCTTGGAGCCGGTGTTATGTCGAGAGGTGCCGGAACAGAAAACGTAAGTTCAGCCTCCCCTGTGAACTAGATAGGAGGATCGGTGAGGGGTGGCTGCATATAGAACAATTATTTTCTCCATCTTCCTCCTGCAGTATCGGAATGCCTGTGAGAGGTAGAGGAGAAGCAGGCATTCCGAGACTGCAGGAGGAAGATGGAGAAAATGATTCTTCTATATGCAGCCACCCCCCACCGATCCTCCTATCCTGCTTCTCTCTGCTGCTCCCGCAGGGCTCTCCACCGCACCCATACTCTCTGCCAACCCCGTGCTCTCCACATCACCCCCATGCTCTCCGCTGCCCCCCATGCTCTCTGCCACCCCCCATACTCTCCACCCCCCCATGCTCTCCACCTCCCCCCCATACTCTCTGCCACCCCCCATGCTCTCTGCCACCCCCCATGCTCTCTGCCACCCCCCATGCTCTCTGCCACCCTCCATGCTCTCTGCCACCCTCCATGCTCTCTGCCACCCCCCATGCTCTCTGCCACCCCCCATGCTGTCTGCCACCCCCCATGCTCTCCGCCACCCCCATACTCTCCGCCTCCCCCATACTCTCCGCCCCCCCATACTCTCCACCTCCCCCCATACTCTCCACCTCCCCCCATGCTCTCCGCCACCCCCCATGCTCTCTGCCACCCCCCATGCTCTCTGCCACCCCCCATGCTCTCTGCCACCCCCCATGCTCTCTGCCACCCCCCATGCTCTCCGCCACCCCCCATGCTCTCTGCCACCCCCATACTCTCCGCCTCCCCCCATGCTCTCTGCCACCCCCTCATACTCTCCACCTCCCCCCATGCTCTCTGCCACCCCCCATACTCTCCACCTCCCCCCCCCCATACTCTCCACCTCCCCCCATGCTCTCCACCTCCCCCCATGCTCTCTGCTACCCCCTATGCTCTCTGCCCCCCCCCCCCCCCATGCTCTCTGCCACCCCCCATACTCTCCACCTTCCCCATGCTCTCTGTCACCCCCATACTCTCCACCTCCCCCCATACGCTCCACCTCCCCCCATGCTCTCTGCCACCCCCCATACTCTCCACCTCCCCCCCCCATACTCTCCACCTCCCCCCCATACTCTCCACCTCCCCCCATGCTCCCTGCTACCCCCTCATACTCTCCACCTCCCCCCATGCTCTCTGCCACCCCCCATGCTCTCTGCCACCCCCCATGCTCTCTGCCACCCCCCATGCTCTCTGCCACCCCCCATGCTCTCCGCCACCCCCCCCTGCTCTCCGCCACCCCCCATGCTCTCCGCCACCCCCATACTCTCCACCTCCCCCCAATGCTCTCCACCTCCCCCCGATGCTCTCCACCTCCCTCCATGGTCTCTGCCACCCCCCATACTCTCCACCTTCCCCCCATACGCTCCACCTCCCCCCCATGCTCTCTGCCACCCCCCATACTCTCCACCTTCCCCCCCATACGCTCCACCTCCCCCCCATGCTCTCTGCCACCCCCTCAAACGCTCCACCTCCCCCCCATACGCTCCACCTCCCCCCCATACACTCCACCTCCCCCCCCCCATACGCTCCACCTCCCCCCCCATGCTCTCCACCTCCCCCCCATGCTCTCCACCTCCCCCCCATGCTCTCCACCTCCCCCCCCCATGCTCTCCACCTCCCCCCCCATGCTCTCCACCTCCCCCCCCATGCTCTCCACCTCCCCCCATGCTCTCCACCTCCCCCCCATGCTCTCCACCTCCCCCCCATGCTCTCCACCTCCCCCCATGCTCTCCACCTCCCCAATGCTCTCTGCCACCCCCCCCGTGCTCTCCACATTACCCCCACGCTCTCCGCTTCCCCCTGTGCTGTTCACATTCCCCATGCTCTCCGTTGCCCCCCCATGCTCTCCACCTCCCCCCATGCTCTCCACCTCCCCCCATGCTCTCCACCTCCCCCTATGCTCTCCGCCACTCCCCCCTGTGCTCTTCCGGTCTTCCCATCACCCCATGCTCTCCGCCAGCCCTCCTGTGCTGTCCACATCCCCCATGCTCTCCGCTGCCCCCCTGTGCTCTCCTCTTCCTCCCTGTGTTCTCTGCCTCTCCCCTGTGCTCTCGCCCCACCCCATGTTCTCAAGGTTCTTCCCTGTGCTCTCCAACCCCCATGCTCTTTCCTGGTCGCACCCCCCCCCTCCACACCTCTGCTGGGTTCCCCCCTCCCCTCTCTCAGGGGATCTGTCAGGGTGGAGAGTGGGGAAGGGGCCGGTTAACATGTCATGGGCTGCTCAATCCAAAATGCCCGGGCCTATTTTTTGTCCCAGTCCGGGCCTGATGACAGGCATGTATTTTCCAGACTTCTTTGATTGACTTGGCTCACAGTAGCATATGTACCAGAATGGTGGTGTCATCCTTAAAGGGTAACTTCACTCTCGTGGCACAAACATTAGCCTAGCGGAAAAAAAATTAATATAGCGTATATAATTGCAACACATTTTAATTGAATGTTATTAAAATGATCTTTCCTTTTCAATCTGCAGTGCTATATTTTTCTGTAAAATGCAATGCAATCTGGCTACCTAGAGGTGTTTTACACACAGCTGGTGTACAGAACGCCCCCTAAAAATGTAATTTCCTGCTTGTGTAATTGGCTTACTGATTTTCCCAGAAGTCTGCATTAAGATACAAGTCAGATTTTTGGCATCCCCGCAGCAAAAAATGTCATTTTTTGTGAGATCATGTCTAAAGGGAAGCAGACCCTGCCTCTTTCCTCATTAGAGCCCTACAGGTGCAGCAGCTGACTGATAATTATAAAACCACTCCCATACAGATTCATTCTTCACGTGGACACAGACAAACAGCTATCCCTTCAGAATAACAAAAGGTAGGAATCTGCAACAAAGTTTGTTAAAATCCTTACAGTGTACATAGATCATCCAAAGGGGAATGTTTTTTTCTTCTGCATTGACATACCAATAAATGAGATGAGTCTGTAGTGTAGTGCTGACAAGGGCATGCCTCTGTCCTTATCTGACTCCAGCCTGAACTGTCATTTCACATCCTGGTGTTATGCTGATCTTTGTGGGATGAAACTGACTGGAAGAATATCACATTCAGGCTAGTCAGCTAGTATGGGGCAGAGGAATGGATGCTGCTTTGAAGGCCATCAGCAATAGACTGTTAATTGTCCTGAAGATCGTACATTTCTCCATGTTTTCTCTTAAAGCACCTATGAAATTCAGTTCTGGATTATATGTCATAGAGATCCTCCTGATCTTGAAAATCAATCTTATTTTGTAGGAAAAGTTTCTTTTGCAATTATTTTTAGGTATGACTTTGCATATGTCAAAATGTTTAACAGAGTTTTACTGTTCTGTTTCAGAGATATCCCCAGAATACCTGATAGCACACACGCCCCGCAAGATTCCAGTAAGTGACATGTTTTTATTTGTATGGGTGAATCACATGTTGGATATTGAAATCGGTCGGTGATTCTGATGTCACTCTCCCACAAAACTTTCTTCACCTGCAGAATAAACAATAAAAGAGATTATGGGTTTGATTTACTAAAACTGGGGAGTGCAAAACCTGGTGCAGCTCTGCAAAAAACCAATCAGCTTCCAGGTTTTTGTTAAAGCTTAACTGAATAATCTGAAGTTAGAAGCTGATTGGCTACTATGCACAGCTGCACCTGATTTTGCACTCTCCAGTTTTAGTTAATCAACCCCTTTGATATCTAAAATAAAACAAAATCTGTAGGCATGATTACAGCTACCTTAATATGTCTGCATATACCTGAAGCAACCTCCCATGATTCTTTAGTACAGCTTTCCAGTTAGGCTTAATGTACACTTAGGCATCATTTACAGCGGCCGAGGGAAACCACAGCGAAATTGCCGTCCTTTGCATTTTCCCGTCAAAACGTTACTATCCTGACTGCGATTCTTCCACGTTCAGGCGATGGACAGCAGCTCCTAAACTCTTCTAAAAGCCTATGTATACATGGACACATAGGGTTTGATTTACTAAAGGCAAATCGACTGTGCACTTTTCCAAGTGCAGTTGCTCCAGAGCATAATAAATGAGGTAAAGCTTCGCTTGACAAAGAATACCCAATCACATGCACGGGAAATTAAAAAAAAAAACAACATTTTTCTTGCACATGATTGGATAATGGAAGTCAGCAGAGCTCACCCTCATTTACTAAGCTCTGGAGCAACTGCACTTGCAAAAGTGCACTAGCTATTTGCCCTTAGTAAATCAACCTCATCCTGTAGAGGTTGATTTACTAAAGGCAAATAGACTGCAATTTGCAAAGTGCAGTTGCACTCTGCAAGAGCAATTGCTTCAGAGCTTAGTGAATGAGCTGATTTCCATCATCCAATCATGTGCAAGCAAAAATGTTGTTTTTTTTAATTTTTCTTGCACGTGATTGGGTATTCTTTACAAAATGAAGCTTTACCTCATTTACTAAGCTCTGGAGCAACTGCACTTTGCAAAGAGCAGTCTATTTGCCCTTTAGTAATTCAACCCCTAAAGCCTGGTACACACTACAGGTTTTTTTTTGGGTTGCACAAAAAAAAACTGAGCTTCTGTACTAACCAGTCCAGCGATCTTCCCTGCTGTGCTCTTGTGTCCTGCCAGAACACTCTGCTATTGGCTGAGAGCGCTGATTGGCAGTCGGTCGGCTGCTGGTTTTCCAGCATGCATGTCCAACAGAAGCCAGACAGCTTCTGTTGGACAGACCAACATACACATGGGCAGAATGTCAACTGGTATTTTTTTCTCCCGACATTCTGCCCGTGTGTATGGGGCTTTAGGCTTTTATGGAGCTGAGTTTAGGAGCTTTGGCAAAAAAATAAAAAATAAAAAAGCCAAAAGCTCCTAAACTCAAGTTTAGGAGCTGCTAGTGTACATGAAGCCTTTTGTTATATGTTGACTGAGCATTTAGCATTGTTTTATAAATCCTTCTGCGCATATCCTTTACATAGGGACCTGGGAATTCCAGGTGATTGATGATTGACCCGGTATTTCACATGTGGGTAGAGATTCTTCAGTCCCATGAAAACTCTGCTTCATGACTTGAAGCTTACACAGGGATAACTCTCAAAGAAATCTCACCTCTGACGTCTCCAGGGTATATGTAGTTGGTGATTCCACCCATCCATGCCTACCCAAAAATGAGATATTATATTCAGTTTAAGTTGGCCTTGAATCTACATATGCAGAACATATTTTGTGCTCTGAACGAACTTTCCTGGGAACACAGCCTATTGATCATGTGAGACATCCATTGTAATTAGTTCTTTAGTGCAGTTATTTGTTGCTGATAAGTTGATGGGTTTGATTTATTCCAGCTAGGCTCAGTGCACACCATGGCTTATTTATTTAGGTCAATAGTCCCGTAATGAAGGAGCAGACCTTGTTTAGATCAGACAACACATTGGTGGGTAATGAGTAGGTTGACTGCCGGTGGTGTGTTTTGCTCTGTATTTTCAAATGCAAAATTAGCAGGAATCCTATACAGGCCATGAGCATCCTTAAAGTGGTTGTAAACCCTAAAAAAAAAAAAACCTGCAAGACAAAGGCATAATGAGCTAGTATGCATAGCATACTAGCTCATTATGAATTACTTAGACCCCTTTCACACTGGAGCGGTTTTCAGGCGGTATTGCGCTAAAAATACCGCCTGAAAACCATCCCTAAACAGCCTCCGCTGTTTGTTCAGTGTGAAAGCCCGAGGGCTTTCACACTGAAGCGGTGCGCAGGCAGGGCAGTGAAAAAAGTCCTGCAAACCGCTTTTTTGGAGCGGGGAAGGAGCGGTGTATTCACCGCTCCTTCCCCGCTCCTGCCCATTGAAATCAATGGGACAGCGCGGCTGTACCGCGGCAATACCGCGGCTATAGCCGCGCTGTACGAGGGATTTTAACCCTTTTTCGGCCGCCAGCGGGGGGTACCGCACCGCTAGCGGCCGAATACCGTTGCAAGAACGACAGTACAGCAGCGCTAAAAATAGCGCTGTTGTACCGCCGACGCCCCCACCGCCCCAGTGTGAAAGGGGCCTTACCTAAGATGGAAGCCTCCTCATACACGTCTCCGGCTGCCGACATCGCTCCCGGAGTTACTTCCGGGTATCGCAGGCTCCGGCGATGTGATTGGCCAGAGGCGCGATGACGTCACTCCCGCACATGTGCACGGGAGCCGCCGGAAGCGGTAACTGAAGCAACGGCACACACGTGCCATTGCTTCAGTTTGCTTCAGTTCTCATGTGCCGATGACATCGGCACATGCAAATACAGGGATATTTCCTAAACCGTGCAGGTTTTGGAGATATCTAGTGTAGCTACAGGTAACCCTTATTATATAGGCTTACCTGTAGCAAAAAGTGGGTTGTAAAGGGTTTACAACCACTTTAATATGGTAAGAGGGACATAGAATGAAGAGACTGTTATAATTGGAGTGTCTTTTAAAGAATTGATGGCTCAGGGCTATTCCTGAACTCTGTGCTGCCTGAGACAGCTGCGAAAAACCAAAACCACTACTGAAATTCTAACATGGTTGCTCCTTAGTATCTGTTGTGGGTAGGTAGTATTCATAGATAACAAATTAGGACTAAAAGTTTGATTTGACTACAAATATACTCGTGTGAGTAGCTGTACCTGAGTACCAGAAACCGAAAACACTTTTACATTTATTTTTAATATTTAAAGCAAACTCACCCATCCATCTATGGCCTAATGCTTTATGTTGTTGAAAAATCACCTTGATAACACCCCTCTAGCATTTCTAGCCACGGCCATCTTGGTAAGGGCATTAAATTCATGTGGCATTTACTCCCTGGAATCCATCTACCCTTAGCTCAGACATGAGGGTGTGCTTAGCTGAGAAAATTCCTCCTCCCTTCCTCCAGATGAAATAAAAAAAAAATACCCATGAAGATACCTGGGATTTATGGCATCATTTTGGCCTATGCCAAAAACCAGGAAGCAACTAGGAAACTGTAAAAAAAAAAAAGTTTAAAACAAGTAAATATAATACAGTGGGGAAAATAATTATTCGATCCCCTGCAGATTTTGTAAGTTTGCCCACTTACAAAGAAATGAAGGGTCTATAATTGTTATGTTAGGTGTATTTTAAATGATAGAGACAGAATATCAACCAAAAATACAGAAAAAACATATGATACAAATCTTATAAATTAATTGCAGTTCAATTAGTAAAATAAGTATTTGATCCCCTACCTACCAACAATAATTCTGGCTTCCACAGACTGGCTACAGTAGGTGCTCATGTGGTACACAGATTAGTCCTGTCAATTTAAGAAGGTCCTCCTAACAACAACCCGTTATGTGTATAAAAGACACCTGTCCACAGAATCTTTCTTCCATTCAGCCTAGGTTCACATTGCTGCGGGTTAGAAATTGTGCCAGTTCAGCTGAACTCACGCGATTTCAACCCGGCAATGCACTCCGACTGGGAGGGCGATTTGACAGACATTTGCGCTGATTCCTGCATAGATATTTATACAAATCGCCCCCCGAAGTTGCCAAAAGTAGTACAGGAACTACTTTTGGGAATCGGTGCGGCACCGCACCGATTCGGTCTTGCCATTGCCGGCAATAGCCGCCGATTTGGCATGCGATTTGTGAACCTAGGCTCAAACCCCATAATCATGGGCAAGACCAAAGAGCTGTCAAAGGACATCAGGGACAAGATTGTAGACCCGTAGAAGGCTGGAATGGGCTACAAGACCATCAGCTAGGAGCTTGGTGAGAAGGAGACAACTGTTAGACCAATTATTTGCAAATGGAAGAAATACAAAATAACCATCAATCGCCCTCGGTCTGGAGCTCCATGCAAGTTTTTGCCTCATTGGGAAAGGATGATCATGAGAAAAGTGAGGGATCAGCCCAGAACTACATAGGAGGAGCTTGTGAATGATCTCAAGGTAGTTGGGACCACAGTCACCAAACAAACCATTGGTAGCACAATACGTCGCCATGGATTGAAATCCTGCAGCGCCCGCAAGGTCCCCCTCCTCAAGAAAGCACATGTACAGGCCTGTCTGAAGTTTACCAATGAACATCTAAATGATCTGTTTGGAGGAAGAAAAATGCTGTCTATGACCCTAAGAACACCATCCCTACAGTCACGCAAAGAGGTGGAAACATTATGCTTTGGGGCTGTTTCTCTGCTAAAGGAGCAGGCCAACTTTGCCACATTGAGGGGCCAATGCACGGGGCCATGTATTGTAAAATTTTGGATGAGAACCTCCTTCCCTCAGCCAGAACACATACCGCCAAGGCAACAAAGGAGTGGCTCAAGAAGAAGCACATTAAGGTGATGGAGTGACCTAGCCAGTCCCCACACCTTAATCCTGTAGAAAATTTATAGAGGGAGCTGAAACTTTGAGTTGCCAAGCGACAGCCAAGAAACCTTATGGATTTAGAGAAGATCTGTAAAGAAGAGTGGAACAAAATCACTTCTGAGATGTGTGCAAACCTGATAACCGACTACAAGAAACGTCTTACCTCTGTGCTTGCCAACAAAGGTTTCTCCACCAAGTACCAAGTCATGTTTTGCTTGGGGATCAAATACTTATTTTACTCACTGAACTGCAATTCAATTTATAACATTTGTAACATGTGCTTTTTTCTGGCTTTTTGGTTGATATTCTGTCATCATTTAAAATACACCTATGATAAAAATTATAGACCCCTGATTTCTTTGTGAGTGGGCAAACGTACAAAATCTGCAGGGGATCGAATAATTATTTTCCCCACTGTATATTGAGAAAATTTCGTTTTGCTTTAAAGGGTCAGATATTGGCATCTCATTTAGAGCAATGGTGCTAATGGGCTTCTTTGTTAGATTCTTCTATCACTTGTGAATGCCAGTCATGAGATCTTGTTTTTTGGCTTAGCTGCTGCCTTTGTAGGACACCACAGACATTACATCGAAGCTGTGCCGCTTCTGATTTATAAAGGATGGCTATACTTTTCATAAAGTTTTCCTATAAGACCCCCTGCTTCCCTAGAAAGCCCCAAAGACTTTTACTCACCTGTGCACATTCCTAGATTCATGCTGGGCAGCCCACATTTCGAATGCTCTGTGCCAGTCCCTACTTCTGACCATACAGGCACCATCCTACTCAATACTATGGAGAAGCCTTCTATTATATGAAAGGAACTAGACAAAATGCAGACATTTCTGGACTATAGGAGGTTAGGTATATTGTTAGGCAATTTCAACCCTTGCTCACAGGTTGATCCTTATGGAAATAGTTTTTATGGGTTGTGTGTTGTTCTGCCTTGTTTACTTCTCCAAACTAATGTGCTGTTTATATCGCAAATAGGTTCTAGTTCGTTTGAGTCCCAGAAAATGGATCGTCCCTCCATATCTGTCACTTCTCCCATGAGTCCTGGAATGTTGCGTGACGCTCCCCAGTTCCTGTCTGGACAAATTTCAGTATGTGAAAATATTCTTGCCGTGTTTTCTCAGTCTTCAGCCTTATATTGAAACTGTTCCAAAGCCTTTTATTCCCACTTATGAGTTTATTCAATAAGGAAAAAAAGCAGTGGATAAAACACAGTACCCTGCAGCAGCCAATCAGAGTTTTTATTTAATTGATGTAATCTGAAATTGGTTGCTTTGGGTTGCTGCCCTTTTCACATCATCATCATTCTTTGCTAATTAACTGTATGCTGCATGGTTATTAGACACAGAACAACTATGATTGTCAACATTTCAGCGTAGTAAAACAGGTACAGTAACCTATGGCAGCCAGTTACATATAGATGTACTGTAGTCACATCTGTTACCCAATGATTTACACTTGGTTATGCCAGTGCCTTTAGTAAATTAACCAATTTCTGCCCCCCTCAACTTCTATAGCAACTATGATTTATCTAAAAGACAGCTTCACCCACTGCTGAGGATGTGTATTGAGTGTAAAGTGTTGAGTTAATAAATAGAGACGTTGAATACATAGAAAGAAGAAAACTGTGGGACGTTAAAGGTGTCAGAAAATAGAAAGATGTAATTATTATAAAAAATATACTTTATTTGTAACAATAAAAAATGATCATAAAAATTCCTTGTTGTATTGCTAATTCATTTGATATACAGGCTACCGCTCTACATGTTTCGCTTCAAATGAGCTTCTTCAGGAGTTCTAGAGTGCTGTATGAATTGGTTGCTCAAAAAAAAAACAACAGAGAAAACAACAAAATAGGAATGATTACATAGGGTTTTAGACAGAACTGTTGCATCTATCATAACATGGGTATACAAAAGTAGTAGTGTGAAGAGAAATCGAGGAATAAGGAGGGAGAGGAGAGATGTATACTCTTTCTCTCACACAAGTCCTCTGACAGAGAATGGCGATTTCTCTTTACAGACAGGTAAACTTTGCTACATTGCTCTACTAGGGACTTTTATCCCCATGCATATAACGATTATATTTGTCCCAAATTCAATTACTATACATTTTGATTAATGAAGCCTTTTTTACTTGAATTGTTTTATAGACTTCATTCCAATTGATTTTGACTCCCACTTATACAAAGGTGGAGAACCATCAGGATTATCCAGTGGAGAGATATCCTGACGGATTTTGATCCTGCCATCTAAGAGCTTTGGCAGTAACATCCTTCACTCCCTCAACTACTACCATTAGGCTAATCTACTCCGCTGAATGATATTAAATCAATTGATATTGATCCTATCATACCAATGTGAATGTGGTAGCTAATACTGCAATATCTTTTTATAGTGATAAATAGGCCATTTAAATATTCATAAATAACAAAAAAAAGAATTTTCCCTTCTTTATACACACACATATATATATATATATATATATATATATATATATATATATATATATATATATATACATTTTCCTATAGGACATGGGTGAATTATCCACATCTCCCCTCTGTGGTCACTTCACACTCCATGAATGAGGTATTGGTTTTGAACATTTATAAGCCCACTGCTTTCGCGATTTATCCTGATCCATCTGTACCTGGTAGGTCCATCTGTGTTTCAATGTGCACTAGATCCAAAATAAAACATTTATTGATTGTAAAATAGAATGCTAAATCAAAGAAAAGTTTACTTTTGTATACCCATGTTATGATAGATGCAACAGTTCTGTCTAAAACCTTATGTAATCATTCCTATTTTGTTGTTTTCTCTATTATTTTTAGCAACCAATTCATACAGCACTCTAGATTCTCCTGAAGAAGCTCATTCGAAGTGAAACATGTAGAGTGGTAGTGTCTGTACCTGTATATGAATTGAATTAGCAATACAACAAGGAATTTTTATGATAATTTTTTATTGTTACAAATAAATATATATTTTTTATAATAATTCTATCTTTCTATTTTTTTACACCTTTAAAATCCCGCAGTTTTCCTCTTTCTTTCTTTGTATTCTTCATAAAAATTGGAATGTGGTGTCTACTCTGATCCCGTTGCCCTCACCTTTCTTAAAAAAAATACAGAGGTTGATTTAAAGCCGTATTAAACCCAAAAGCAAACATACATTATATTGCAGCTTACCAATTCTTAGATGTGAGGGTTGCATTTGTTTTCGTTTTAGGCTTTATTTCTACTATTTCCATCTGGTGATCCAGCCAGCAAGTCTGTTGTTTTTTTTCACACACTTTCCTACAGAATATATTAGTTTACATGGATGAGACAAACCATTCAACACTGTCAAGAGTGCTTTAAAATGACCAGCTTTTATTTATTCATGTAAAACCTTTATCTCAAAAGGAAAATAACAATTTGCTGTAACTGATTATAAAGTGTGTGCTGGAGTTTGGTTTCACTGTGTTAGTGTATATAAATCTGCTAATACATTTAACACTACACCAATCCCCAAGACTGACAATGCTGCTGTCTGCCGTGCCTCCTGTGCTCATTCATCCAGAGTGGTTTCTCATTAATACAAGAGATGTCTTACTGGCCAGATCACCAGGTGAAAACAGGGAAATGATTGGTAAGCTGCAATATAATACATTTTTGGTTTAGTTTTTAATACCACTTTTTTAAAGGCAAATATGGTGTTCACTTTACAAGGGAAGTTGCGCTTTGCAAGGGAATTTTTATTTTCCTTGCACCTAATTGGGTATTTTTTGCAAAGTGAAACTTTGGTGCCAGAACAGAGATTTTCAGGTTATAAAAGGTTCATTGTATTTTTTTTTGTAGTTGTCCTTACACCTTTGTTCTATTTAAAAACAGTGTGATCATGACCCCACCCACCAAATGTCTGATGTGTGTGATGAAGCAGGAATTTGGGGGCGGAGTTGTGAGTGCAGCATACTTTATGAATTAGATCTGTGTGTAAAAAGTTTAGGGACGTTGTAGACCTTTTAGTGACAGATCATATATATATATATATATAGTATCTTACAGTATCTCACATTTTTGTAAATATTCTTTTATAACTTTTCATGTGACAACACTGAAGAAAATATGACACTTTTCTACAATGTAAATTAGTGAGTGTACAACTTGTATAACAGTGTAAATTTGCTGTCCCCTCAAAAAAACCTAACACACAGCCATTAATGTCTAAACCGCTGGCAACAAAAGTGAGTACACCCTTAAGTGAAAATGTCCAAATTGAGCCCGATTAGCTATTTTCGCTCCCTGGTGTTATGTGACTTGTTAGTGTTACAAGGCCTCAAGTGTAAATGGGGAGCAGGTGTGTTAAATTTGGTGTTATCACTCTCACATACTGGTCACTGAAAGTTAAACATGGCACCTCATGGCAAAGAACTCTCTGAGGATCTGAAAAAAATAATTGTCGCTCTACATAAAGATGGCCTAGGCTATAAGAAGATTGCCAAGACCCTGAAACTGAGCATACAGCACTTTAACTGGACAGGTTCCACTCAGAACAGGCCTCGACATGGTCGACCAAAGGAGTTGAGTGCACATGCTCAGCGTCATATCCAGAGTTTGTCTTTGGAAAATAGATGTATGAGTGCTGCCGGCATTGCTTCAGAGGTAGGAAGGGGTGGGGGGTCAGCTTATCAGTGCTCAGACCATACGCCGCACACTGCATCAAATTTGTCTGCATGGCTGTCGTCCCAGAAGGAAGAATCTTCTAAAGATGATGCACAAGAAAGCCCACAGATAGTTTGCTGAAGACAAGCAGACTTAAAACACAGATTACTGGACCCATGTCATGTAGTCTGATGAGACCAAGATAAACTTATTTGGTTCAGATGGTGTTAAGTGTGTGTGGGGGAAACCAGGTGAGGAGTACAAAGACAAGTGTGTCTTGCCTACAGTCAAGTATGGTGGTGGGAGTGTCATGGTCTGGGGCTGCATGAGTGCTTCCGGCACTGGGGAGCTACAGTCCATTGAGGGAACCATGAATGCCAACATGTACTGTGACATACTGAAGAAGAGCATGATCCCCTAACTTCACAGACTGGCCCGCAGGGCAGT